>CAKOFA010000387.1:0-29024 GCA_933210815.1 Meta bourneti | reverse complement strand
GGCTCTAATACGGCTCTAATAATGCTAGCAACACGTTCTAACTTGCAGGATAGATTACAAATATTGTCCTTAAGAGATCCACAAAGCGATTTTAAATTCGGACGATAAGCTTTTAAATGGGAATTTTTTTCCTGCCGGAGGGGAGTGATTTCCCATGTTAAACGGCGAAAAAAGCGAAACTTCGGCACTCTTTTGCGGACCATTCGAGAACTTATTATCCGATTGGTCTACCAATTTTTGTCCCGTATATTTTTGAGACCAGAAACAAGATGAGCTATTCCATTTTAAAATCGGTTCATTAGTTCGGGAGCTATGGCCTCCCAAAGTTGCCAAGGCAGAGGTCCGGGAAATACACTTTTCCCGTTTTTTCCCAAACCACTCGTACGATTTGTCTGAAAATTTTAGGGGATATTCTGGGCATATCCCAAAGTGATCGTACCGAGTTATTTAAAAATCTATCGAGGGGTTTGGGCGTTACAGCCTATGAAAATTTTGTGAAGTGTGCAGTCTGCATTCCTTGTGAAACGACCTTTTTGCTAAAAGAGACGTAATTCCGGCTCTAATAATGCTAGCAACACGTTCTAACTTGCAGGATAGATGACAAATATTGTCCTTTAGAGATCCACAAAGCGATTTTAAAATCGGACGATAAGTTTTTAAATGGGAATTTTTTTCCTTGCGGAGGGGAGTGATTTCCCATGTTAAACGGTGAAAAAAGTCAAACTTTGGCTTTCTTTTGCGGACCATTCGAGAACTTATTATCCGATTGGTCTACCAATTTTTGTCCCGTATATTTTTGAGACCAGCAACAAGATGAGCCATTCCATTTTAAAATCGGTTCATTAGTTCGGGAGCTATGGCCTCCCAAAGTTGCCAAGGCAGAGGTCCGGGAAATACACTTTTCCCGTTTTTTCCCAAACCGCTCGTGCGATTTGTCTGAAAATTTTAGGTGATATTCTGGGCATATCCCAAAGTAATCGTACCGAGTTATTTAAAAATCTATCGAGGGGTTTGGGCGTTACAGCCTATGAAAATTTTGTGAAGTGTGCAGTCTGCATTCCTTGTGAAACGACCTCTTTGCTAAAAGAGACGTAATTCCGGCTCTAATAATGCTAGCAACACGTTCTAACTTGCAGGATAGATTACAAATATTGTCCTTAAGAGATCCACAAAGCGATTTTAAATTCGGACGATAAGCTTTTAAATGGGAATTTTTTTCCTGCCGGAGGGGAGTGATTTCCCATGTTAAACGGCGAAAAAAGCGAAACTTCGGCACTCTTTTGCGGACCATTCGAGAACTTATTATCCGATTGGTCTACCAATTTTTGTCCCGTATATTTTTGAGATCAGGAACAAGATGAGCCATTCCATTTTAAAATCGGTTCATTAGTTCGGGAGCTATGGCCTCCCAAAGTTGCCAAGGCAGAGGTCCGGGAAATACACTTTTCCCGTTTTTTCCCAAACCACTCGTACGATTTGTCTGAAAATTTTAGGGGATATTCTGGGCATATCCCAAAGTGATCGTACCGAGTTATTTAAAAATCTATCGAGGGGTTTGGGCGTTACAGCCTATGAAAATTTTGTGAAGTGTGCAGTCTGCATTCCTTGTGAAACGACCTTTTTGCTGAAAGAGACGTAATTCCGGCTCTAATAATGCTAGCAACACGTTCTAACTTGCAGGATAGATGATAAATATTGTCCTTTAGAGATCCACAAAGCGATTTTAAAATCGGACGATAAGTTTTTAAATGGGAATTTTTTTCCTTGCGGAGGGGAGTGATTTCCCATGTTAAACGGTGAAAAAAGTCAAACTTTGGCTTTCTTTTGCGGACCATTCGAGAACTTATTATCCGATTGGTCTACCAATTTTTGTCCCGTATATTTTTGAGACCAGCAACAAGATGAGCCATTCCATTTTAAAATCGGTTCATTAGTTCGGGAGCTATGGCCTCCCAAAGTTGCCAAGGCAGAGGTCCGGGAAATACACTTTTCCCGTTTTTTCCCAAACCGCTCGTGCGATTTGTCTGAAAATTTTAGGTGATATTCTGGGCATATCCCAAAGTAATCGTACCGAGTTATTTAAAAATCTATCGAGGGGTTTGGGCGTTACAGCCTATGAAAATTTTGTGAAGTGTGCAGTCTGCATTCCTTGTGAAACGACCTCTTTGCTAAAAGAGACGTAATTCCGGCTCTAATAATGCTAGCAACACGTTCTAACTTGCAGGATAGATTACAAATATTGTCCTTAAGAGATCCACAAAGCGATTTTAAATTCGGACGATAAGCTTTTAAATGGGAATTTTTTTCCTGCCGGAGGGGAGTGATTTCCCATGTTAAACGGCGAAAAAAGCGAAACTTCGGCACTCTTTTGCGGACCATTCGAGAACTTATTATCCGATTGGTCTACCAATTTTTGTCCCGTATATTTTTGAGATCAGGAACAAGATGAGCCATTCCATTTTAAAATCGGTTCATTAGTTCGGGAGCTATGGCCTCCCAAAGTTGCCAAGGCAGAGGTCCGGGAAATACACTTTTCCCGTTTTTTCCCAAACCACTCGTACGATTTGTCTGAAAATTTTAGGGGATATTCTGGGCATATCCCAAAGTGATCGTACCGAGTTATTTAAAAATCTATCGAGGGGTTTGGGCGTTACAGCCTATGAAAATTTTGTGAAGTGTGCAGTCTGCATTCCTTGTGAAACGACCTTTTTGCTGAAAGAGACGTAATTCCGGCTCTAATAATGCTAGCAACACGTTCTAACTTGCAGGATAGATGATAAATATTGTCCTTTAGAGATCCACAAAGCGATTTTAAAATCGGACGATAAGTTTTTAAATGGGAATTTTTTTCCTTGCGGAGGGGAGTGATTTCCCATGTTAAACGGTGAAAAAAGTCAAACTTTAGCTTTCTTTTGCGGACCATTCGAGAACTTATTATCCGATTGGTCTACCAATTTTTGTCCCGTATATTTTTGAGACCAGCAACAAGATGAGCCATTCCATTTTAAAATCGGTTCATTAGTTCGGGAGCTATGGCCTCCCAAAGTTGCCAAGGCAGAGGTCCGGGAAATACACTTTTCCCGTTTTTTCCCAAACCGCTCGTGCGATTTGTCTGAAAATTTTAGGTGATATTCTGGGCATATCCCAAAGTAATCGTACCGAGTTATTTAAAAATCTATCGAGGGGTTTGGGCGTTACAGCCTATGAAAATTTTGTGAAGTGTGCAGTCTGCATTCCTTGTGAAACGACCTTTTTGCTAAAAGAGACGTAATTCCGGCTCTAATAATGCTAGCAACACGTTCTAACTTGCAGGATAGATGACAAATATTGTCCTTTAGAGATCCACAAAGCGATTTTAAAATCGGAAGATAAGTTTTTAAATGGGAATTTTTTCCCTTGCGGAGGGGAGTGATTTCCCATGTTAAACGGCGAAAAAAGTCAAACTTTGGCTTTCTTTTGCGGACCATTCGAGAACTTATTATCCGATTGGTCTACCAATTTTTGTCCCGTATATTTTTGAGACCAGGAACAAGATGAGCCATTCCATTTTAAAATCGGTTCATTAGTTCGGGAGCTATGGCCTCCCAAAGTTGCCAAGGCAGAGGTCCGGGAAATACACTTTTCCAGTTTTTTCCCAAACCACTCGTACGATTTGTCTGAAAATTTTAGGGGATATTCTGGGCATATCCCAAAGTGATCGTACCGAGTTATTTAAAAATCTATCGAGGGGTTTGGGCGTTACAGCCTATGAAAATTTTGTGAAGTGTGCAGTCTGCATTCCTTGTGAAACGACCTCTTTGCTAAAAGAGACGTAATTCCGGCTCTAATAATGCTAGCAACACGTTCTAACTTGCAGCATAGACGATAAATATTGTCCTTAAGAGATCCACAAAGCGATTTTAAAATCGGACGATAAGTTTTTAAATGGAAATTTTTTTCCTGCCGGAGGGGAGTGATTTCCCATGTTAAACGGCGAAAAAAGCGAAACTTCGGCACTCTTTTGCGGACCATTCGAGAACTTATTATCCGATTGGTCTACCAATTTTTGTCCCGTATATTTTTGAGACCAGGAAAAAGATGAGCCATTCCATTTTAAAATCGGTTCATTAGTTCGGGAGCTATGGCCTCCCAAAGTTGCCAAGGCAGAGGTCCGGGAAATACACTTTTCCCGTTTTTTCCCAAACCACTCGTACGATTTGTCTGAAAATTTTAGGGGATATTCTGGGCATATACCAAAGTAATCGTACCGAGTTATTTAAAAATCTATCGAGGGGTTTGGATTTTCCCATTTGGGCCCATGTTAAAATTGGGACCCGTGAATGCACTGAAATCTGGTTGATTCCCGTTTCTCCCAAACCACTCCTACGATTTGTCTGAAAATTGCTGTGCATATTCTCTGCATATCCAAGATTAATCGTACCAAGCGATTTTAAAATCCATCGAGGGGTTTGGGAGTTACAGCCTACGAAAGTTACGAAAATGTGCAAATCGTCTCCATTCCTCGTGAAACGCACGTTTTTCGCATTTTTCCTAAAAGAGACGTAATTCCGGCTCTAATAATGCTAGCAACACGTTCTAACTTGCAGGATAGATGTTTTGTCTCGTTCTAAAGAGATCCACAAAGGGATTTTAAAATCCATCGAGTGGTTTTTGAGTTAGAGCAAATCAACCAAAATTTGGTTGATTCCCATTTTCTCCCAAACCACTCCTACGATTTGTCTGAAAATTGCTGTGCATATTCTCTGTATATCAATCATTAATCGTACCAAGCGATTTTAAAATCCATCGAGGGGTTTGGGAGTTACAGCCTACGAAATTTGGAAAGTGTGCAAATCGTCTCCATTCGTCGTGAAACGCACGTTTTTCGCATTTTTCCTAAAAGAGACGTAATTCCGGCTCTAATAATGCTAGCAACACGTTCTAACTTGCAGGATAGATGTTTTGTCTCGTTCTAAAGAGATCCACAAAGGGATTTTAAAATCCATCGAGTGGTTTTTGAGTTAGAGCAAATCAACCAAAATTTGGTTGATTCCCATTTTCTCCCAAACCACTCCTACGATTTGTCTGAAAATTGCTGTGCATATTCTCTGTATGTCCAAGATTAATCGTACAAAGCGATTTTAAAATCCATCGAGGGGTTTTTGATTTAGAGCATATCACTTTTTTCCCCCGGACTGCACTGAAATTTGGTTGATTCCCATTTTCTCCCAAACCACTCCTACGATTTGTCTGAAAATTTTAGGGGATATTCTGGGCATATCCCAAAGTAATCGTACCGAGTTATTTAAAAATCTATCGAGGGGTTTGGGCGTTACAGCCTATGAAAATTTTGTGAAGTGTGCAGTCTGCATTCCTTGTGAAACGACCTCTTTGCTAAAAGAGACGTAATTCCGGCTCTAATAATGCTAGCAACACGTTCTAACTTGCAGGATAGATGACAAATATTGTCCTTTAGAGATCCACAAAGCGATTTTAAAATCGGACGATAAGTTTTTAAATGGGAATTTTTTTCCTTGCGGAGGGGAGTGATTTCCCATGTTAAACGGTGAAAAAAGTCAAACTTTGGCTTTCTTTTGCGGACCATTCGAGAACTTATTATCCGATTGGTCTACCAATTTTTGTCCCGTATATTTTTGAGACCAGCAACAAGATGAGCCATTCCATTTTAAAATCGGTTCATTAGTTCGGGAGCTATGGCCTCCCAAAGTTGCCAAGGCAGAGGTCCGGGAAATACACTTTTCCCGTTTTTTCCCAAACCGCTCGTGCGATTTGTCTGAAAATTTTAGGTGATATTCTGGGCATATCCCAAAGTAATCGTACCGAGTTATTTAAAAATCTATCGAGGGGTTTGGGCGTTACAGCCTATGAAAATTTTGTGAAGTGTGCAGTCTGCATTCCTTGTGAAACGACCTCTTTGCTAAAAGAGACGTAATTCCCGGCTCTAATAATGCTAGCAACACGTTCTAACTTGCAGGATAGATTACAAATATTGTCCTTAAGAGATCCACAAAGCGATTTTAAATTCGGACGATAAGCTTTTAAATGGGAATTTTTTTCCTGCCGGAGGGGAGTGATTTCCCATGTTAAACGGCGAAAAAAGCGAAACTTCGGCACTCTTTTGCGGACCATTCGAGAACTTATTATCCGATTGGTCTACCAATTTTTGTCCCGTATATTTTTGAGACCAGGAACAAGATGAGCTATTCCATTTTAAAATCGGTTCATTAGTTCGGGAGCTATGGCCTCCCAAAGTTGCCAAGGCAGAGGTCCGGGAAATACACTTTTCCCGTTTTTTCCCAAACCACTCGTACGATTTGTCTGAAAATTTTAGGGGATATTCTGGGCATATCCCAAAGTGATCGTACCGAGTTATTTAAAAATCTATCGAGGGGTTTGGGCGTTACAGCCTATGAAAATTTTGTGAAGTGTGCAGTCTGCATTCCTTGTGAAACGACCTTTTTGCTAAAAGAGACGTAATTCCGGCTCTAATAATGCTAGCAACACGTTCTAACTTGCAGGATAGATGACAAATATTGTCCTTTAGAGATCCACAAAGCGATTTTAAAATCGGACGATAAGTTTTTAAATGGGAATTTTTTTCCTTGCGGAGGGGAGTGATTTCCCATGTTAAACGGTGAAAAAAGTCAAACTTTGGCTTTCTTTTGCGGACCATTCGAGAACTTATTATCCGATTGGTCTACCAATTTTTGTCCCGTATATTTTTGAGACCAGCAACAAGATGAGCCATTCCATTTTAAAATCGGTTCATTAGTTCGGGAGCTATGGCCTCCCAAAGTTGCCAAGGCAGAGGTCCGGGAAATACACTTTTCCCGTTTTTTCCCAAACCGCTCGTGCGATTTGTCTGAAAATTTTAGGTGATATTCTGGGCATATCCCAAAGTAATCGTACCGAGTTATTTAAAAATCTATCGAGGGGTTTGGGCGTTACAGCCTATGAAAATTTTGTGAAGTGTGCAGTCTGCATTCCTTGTGAAACGACCTCTTTGCTAAAAGAGACGTAATTCCGGCTCTAATAATGCTAGCAACACGTTCTAACTTGCAGGATAGATACAAATATTGTCCTTAAGAGATCCACAAAGCGATTTTAAATTCGGACGATAAGCTTTTAAATGGGAATTTTTTTCCTGCCGGAGGGGAGTGATTTCCCATGTTAAACGGCGAAAAAAGCGAAACTTCGGCACTCTTTTGCGGACCATTCGAGAACTTATTATCCGATTGGTCTACCAATTTTTGTCCCGTATATTTTTGAGATCAGGAACAAGATGAGCCATTCCATTTTAAAATCGGTTCATTAGTTCGGGAGCTATGGCCTCCCAAAGTTGCCAAGGCAGAGGTCCGGGAAATACACTTTTCCCGTTTTTTCCCAAACCACTCGTACGATTTGTCTGAAAATTTTAGGGGATATTCTGGGCATATCCCAAAGTGATCGTACCGAGTTATTTAAAAATCTATCGAGGGGTTTGGGCGTTACAGCCTATGAAAATTTTGTGAAGTGTGCAGTCTGCATTCCTTGTGAAACGACCTTTTTGCTGAAAGAGACGTAATTCCGGCTCTAATAATGCTAGCAACACGTTCTAACTTGCAGGATAGATGATAAATATTGTCCTTTAGAGATCCACAAAGCGATTTTAAAATCGGACGATAAGTTTTTAAATGGGAATTTTTTTCCTTGCGGAGGGGAGTGATTTCCCATGTTAAACGGTGAAAAAAGTCAAACTTTGGCTTTCTTTTGCGGACCATTCGAGAACTTATTATCCGATTGGTCTACCAATTTTTGTCCCGTATATTTTTGAGACCAGCAACAAGATGAGCCATTCCATTTTAAAATCGGTTCATTAGTTCGGGAGCTATGGCCTCCCAAAGTTGCCAAGGCAGAGGTCCGGGAAATACACTTTTCCCGTTTTTTCCCAAACCGCTCGTGCGATTTGTCTGAAAATTTTAGGTGATATTCTGGGCATATCCCAAAGTAATCGTACCGAGTTATTTAAAAATCTATCGAGGGGTTTGGGCGTTACAGCCTATGAAAATTTTGTGAAGTGTGCAGTCTGCATTCCTTGTGAAACGACCTCTTTGCTAAAAGAGACGTAATTCCGGCTCTAATAATGCTAGCAACACGTTCTAACTTGCAGGATAGATTACAAATATTGTCCTTAAGAGATCCACAAAGCGATTTTAAATTCGGACGATAAGCTTTTAAATGGGAATTTTTTTCCTGCCGGAGGGGAGTGATTTCCCATGTTAAACGGCGAAAAAAGCGAAACTTCGGCACTCTTTTGCGGACCATTCGAGAACTTATTATCCGATTGGTCTACCAATTTTTGTCCCGTATATTTTTGAGATCAGGAACAAGATGAGCCATTCCATTTTAAAATCGGTTCATTAGTTCGGGAGCTATGGCATCCCAAAGTTGCCAAGGCAGAGGTCCGGGAAATACACTTTTCCCGTTTTTTTCCCAAACCACTCGTACGATTTGTCTGAAAATTTTAGGGGATATTCTGGGCATATCCCAAAGTGATCGTACCGAGTTATTTAAAAATCTATCGAGGGGTTTGGGCGTTACAGCCTATGAAAATTTTGTGAAGTGTGCAGTCTGCATTCCTTGTGAAACGACCTTTTTGCTGAAAGAGACGTAATTCCGGCTCTAATAATGCTAGCAACACGTTCTAACTTGCAGGATAGATGATAAATATTGTCCTTTAGAGATCCACAAAGCGATTTTAAAATCGGACGATAAGTTTTTAAATGGGAATTTTTTTCCTTGCGGAGGGGAGTGATTTCCCATGTTAAACGGTGAAAAAAGTCAAACTTTAGCTTTCTTTTGCGGACCATTCGAGAACTTATTATCCGATTGGTCTACCAATTTTTGTCCCGTATATTTTTGAGACCAGCAACAAGATGAGCCATTCCATTTTAAAATCGGTTCATTAGTTCGGGAGCTATGGCCTCCCAAAGTTGCCAAGGCAGAGGTCCGGGAAATACACTTTTCCCGTTTTTTCCCAAACCGCTCGTGCGATTTGTCTGAAAATTTTAGGTGATATTCTGGGCATATCCCAAAGTAATCCTACCGAGTTATTTAAAAATCTATCGAGGGGTTTGGGCGTTACAGCCTATGAAAATTTTGTGAAGTGTGCAGTCTGCATTCCTTGTGAAACGACCTTTTTGCTAAAAGAGACGTAATTCCGGCTCTAATAATGCTAGCAACACGTTCTAACTTGCAGGATAGATGACAAATATTGTCCTTTAGAGATCCACAAAGCGATTTTAAAATCGGAAGATAAGTTTTTAAATGGGAATTTTTTCCCTTGCGGAGGGGAGTGATTTCCCATGTTAAACGGCGAAAAAAGTCAAACTTTGGCTTTCTTTTGCGGACCATTCGAGAACTTATTATCCGATTGGTCTACCAATTTTTGTCCCGTATATTTTTGAGACCAGGAACAAGATGAGCCATTCCATTTTAAAATCGGTTCATTAGTTCGGGAGCTATGGCCTCCCAAAGTTGCCAAGGCAGAGGTCCGGGAAATACACTTTTCCAGTTTTTTCCCAAACCACTCGTACGATTTGTCTGAAAATTTTAGGGGATATTCTGGGCATATCCCAAAGTGATCGTACCGAGTTATTTAAAAATCTATCGAGGGGTTTGGGCGTTACAGCCTATGAAAATTTTGTGAAGTGTGCAGTCTGCATTCCTTGTGAAACGACCTCTTTGCTAAAAGAGACGTAATTCCGGCTCTAATAATGCTAGCAACACGTTCTAACTTGCAGCATAGACGATAAATATTGTCCTTAAGAGATCCACAAAGCGATTTTAAAATCGGACGATAAGTTTTTAAATGGAAATTTTTTTCCTGCCGGAGGGGAGTGATTTCCCATGTTAAACGGCGAAAAAAGCGAAACTTCGGCACTCTTTTGCGGACCATTCGAGAACTTATTATCCGATTGGTCTACCAATTTTTGTCCCGTATATTTTTGAGACCAGGAAAAAGATGAGCCATTCCATTTTAAAATCGGTTCATTAGTTCGGGAGCTATGGCCTCCCAAAGTTGCCAAGGCAGAGGTCCGGGAAATACACTTTTCCCGTTTTTTCCCAAACCACTCGTACGATTTGTCTGAAAATTTTAGGGGATATTCTGGGCATATACCAAAGTAATCGTACCGAGTTATTTAAAAATCTATCGAGGGGTTTGGATTTTCCCATTTGGGCCCATGTTAAAATTGGGACCCGTGAATGCACTGAAATCTGGTTGATTCCCGTTTCTCCCAAACCACTCCTACGATTTGTCTGAAAATTGCTGTGCATATTCTCTGCATATCCAAGATTAATCGTACCAAGCGATTTTAAAATCCATCGAGGGGTTTGGGAGTTACAGCCTACGAAAGTTACGAAAATGTGCAAATCGTCTCCATTCCTCGTGAAACGCACGTTTTTCGCATTTTTCCTAAAAGAGACGTAATTCCGGCTCTAATAATGCTAGCAACACGTTCTAACTTGCAGGATAGATGTTTTGTCTCGTTCTAAAGAGATCCACAAAGGGATTTTAAAATCCATCGAGTGGTTTTTGAGTTAGAGCAAATCAACCAAAATTTGGTTGATTCCCATTTTCTCCCAAACCACTCCTACGATTTGTCTGAAAATTGCTGTGCATATTCTCTGTATATCAATCATTAATCGTACCAAGCGATTTTAAAATCCATCGAGGGGTTTGGGAGTTACAGCCTACGAAATTTGGAAAGTGTGCAAATCGTCTCCATTCGTCGTGAAACGCACGTTTTTCGCATTTTTCCTAAAAGAGACGTAATTCCGGCTCTAATAATGCTAGCAACACGTTCTAACTTGCAGGATAGATGTTTTGTCTCGTTCTAAAGAGATCCACAAAGGGATTTTAAAATCCATCGAGTGGTTTTTGAGTTAGAGCAAATCAACCAAAATTTGGTTGATTCCCATTTTCTCCCAAACCACTCCTACGATTTGTCTGAAAATTGCTGTGCATATTCTCTGTATGTCCAAGATTAATCGTACAAAGCGATTTTAAAATCCATCGAGGGGTTTTTGATTTAGAGCATATCACTTTTTTCCCCCGGACTGCACTGAAATTTGGTTGATTCCCATTTTCTCCCAAACCACTCCTACGATTTGTCTGAAAATTTTAGGGGATATTCTGGGCATATCCCAAAGTAATCGTACCGAGTTATTTAAAAATCTATCGAGGGGTTTGGGCGTTACAGCCTATGAAAATTTTGTGAAGTGTGCAGTCTGCATTCCTTGTGAAACGACCTCTTTATTAAAAGAGACGTAATTCCGGCTCTAATAATGCTAGCAACACGTTCTAACTTGCAGGATAGATGACAAATATTGTCCTTTAGAGATCCACAAAGCGATTTTAAAATCGGACGATAAGTTTTTAAATGGGAATTTTTTTCCTTGCGGAGGGGAGTGATTTCCCATGTTAAACGGTGAAAAAAGTCAAACTTTGGCTTTCTTTTGCGGACCATTCGAGAACTTATTATCCGATTGGTCTACCAATTTTTGTCCCGTATACTTTTGAGACCAGCAACAAGATGAGCCATTCCATTTTAAAATCGGTTCATTAGTTCGGGAGCTATGGCCTCCCAAAGTTGCCAAGGCAGAGGTCCGGGAAATACACTTTTCCCGTTTTTTCCCAAACCGCTCGTGCGATTTGTCTGAAAATTTTAGGTGATATTCTGGGCATATCCCAAAGTAATCGTACCGAGTTATTTAAAAATCTATCGAGGGGTTTGGGCGTTACAGCCTATGAAAATTTTGTGAAGTGTGCAGTCTGCATTCCTTGTGAAACGACCTCTTTGCTAAAAGAGACGTAATTCCGGCTCTAATAATGCTAGCAACACGTTCTAACTTGCAGGATAGATTACAAATATTGTCCTTAAGAGATCCACAAAGCGATTTTAAATTCGGACGATAAGCTTTTAAATGGGAATTTTTTTCCTGCCGGAGGGGAGTGATTTCCCATGTTAAACGGCGAAAAAAGCGAAACTTCGGCACTCTTTTGCGGACCATTCGAGAACTTATTATCCGATTGGTCTACCAATTTTTGTCCCGTATATTTTTGAGACCAGGAACAAGATGAGCTATTCCATTTTAAAATCGGTTCATTAGTTCGGGAGCTATGGCCTCCCAAAGTTGCCAAGGCAGAGGTCCGGGAAATACACTTTTCCCGTTTTTTCCCAAACCACTCGTACGATTTGTCTGAAAATTTTAGGGGATATTCTGGGCATATCCCAAAGTGATCGTACCGAGTTATTTAAAAATCTATCGAGGGGTTTGGGCGTTACAGCCTATGAAAATTTTGTGAAGTGTGCAGTCTGCATTCCTTGTGAAACGACCTTTTTGCTAAAAGAGACGTAATTCCGGCTCTAATAATGCTAGCAACACGTTCTAACTTGCAGGATAGATGACAAATATTGTCCTTTAGAGATCCACAAAGCGATTTTAAAATCGGACGATAAGTTTTTAAATGGGAATTTTTTTCCTTGCGGAGGGGAGTGATTTCCCATGTTAAACGGTGAAAAAAGTCAAACTTTGGCTTTCTTTTGCGGACCATTCGAGAACTTATTATCCGATTGGTCTACCAATTTTTGTCCCGTATATTTTTGAGACCAGCAACAAGATGAGCCATTCCATTTTAAAATCGGTTCATTAGTTCGGGAGCTATGGCCTCCCAAAGTTGCCAAGGCAGAGGTCCGGGAAATACACTTTTCCCGTTTTTTCCCAAACCGCTCGTGCGATTTGTCTGAAAATTTTAGGTGATATTCTGGGCATATCCCAAAGTAATCGTACCGAGTTATTTAAAAATCTATCGAGGGGTTTGGGCGTTACAGCCTATGAAAATTTTGTGAAGTGTGCAGTCTGCATTCCTTGTGAAACGACCTTTTTGCTAAAAGAGACGTAATTCCGGCTCTAATAATGCTAGCAACACGTTCTAACTTGCAGGATAGATTACAAATATTGTCCTTAAGAGATCCACAAAGCGATTTTAAATTCGGACGATAAGCTTTTAAATGGGAATTTTTTTCCTGCCGGAGGGGAGTGATTTCCCATGTTAAACGGCGAAAAAAGCGAAACTTCGGCACTCTTTTGCGGACCATTCGAGAACTTATTATCCGATTGGTCTACCAATTTTTGTCCCGTATATTTTTGAGATCAGGAACAAGATGAGCCATTCCATTTTAAAATCGGTTCATTAGTTCGGGAGCTATGGCCTCCCAAAGTTGCCAAGGCAGAGGTCCGGGAAATACACTTTTCCCGTTTTTTTCCCAAACCACTCGTACGATTTGTCTGAAAATTTTAGGGGATATTCTGGGCATATCCCAAAGTGATCGTACCGAGTTATTTAAAAATCTATCGAGGGGTTTGGGCGTTACAGCCTATGAAAATTTTGTGAAGTGTGCAGTCTGCATTCCTTGTGAAACGACCTTTTTGCTGAAAGAGACGTAATTCCGGCTCTAATAATGCTAGCAACACGTTCTAACTTGCAGGATAGATGATAAATATTGTCCTTTAGAGATCCACAAAGCGATTTTAAAATCGGACGATAAGTTTTTAAATGGGAATTTTTTTTCCTTGCGGAGGGGAGTGATTTCCCATGTTAAACGGTGAAAAAAGTCAAACTTTGGCTTTCTTTTGCGGACCATTCGAGAACTTATTATCCGATTGGTCTACCAATTTTTGTCCCGTATATTTTTGAGACCAGCAACAAGATGAGCCATTCCATTTTAAAATCGGTTCATTAGTTCGGGAGCTATGGCCTCCCAAAGTTGCCAAGGCAGAGGTCCGGGAAATACACTTTTCCCGTTTTTTCCCAAACCGCTCGTGCGATTTGTCTGAAAATTTTAGGTGATATTCTGGGCATATCCCAAAGTAATCGTACCGAGTTATTTAAAAATCTATCGAGGGGTTTGGGCGTTACAGCCTATGAAAATTTTGTGAAGTGTGCAGTCTGCATTCCTTGTGAAACGACCTCTTTGCTAAAAGAGACGTAATTCCGGCTCTAATAATGCTAGCAACACGTTCTAACTTGCAGGATAGATTACAAATATTGTCCTTAAGAGATCCACAAAGCGATTTTAAATTCGGACGATAAGCTTTTAAATGGGAATTTTTTTCCTGCCGGAGGGGAGTGATTTCCCATGTTAAACGGCGAAAAAAGCGAAACTTCGGCACTCTTTTGCGGACCATTCGAGAACTTATTATCCGATTGGTCTACCAATTTTTGTCCCGTATATTTTTGAGATCAGGAACAAGATGAGCCATTCCATTTTAAAATCGGTTCATTAGTTCGGGAGCTATGGCCTCCCAAAGTTGCCAAGGCAGAGGTCCGGGAAATACACTTTTCCCGTTTTTTCCCAAACCACTCGTACGATTTGTCTGAAAATTTTAGGGGATATTCTGGGCATATCCCAAAGTGATCGTACCGAGTTATTTAAAAATCTATCGAGGGGTTTGGGCGTTACAGCCTATGAAAATTTTGTGAAGTGTGCAGTCTGCATTCCTTGTGAAACGACCTTTTTGCTGAAAGAGACGTAATTCCGGCTCTAATAATGCTAGCAACACGTTCTAACTTGCAGGATAGATGATAAATATTGTCCTTTAGAGATCCACAAAGCGATTTTAAAATCGGACGATAAGTTTTTAAATGGGAATTTTTTTCCTTGCGGAGGGGAGTGATTTCCCATGTTAAACGGTGAAAAAAGTCAAACTTTAGCTTTCTTTTGCGGACCATTCGAGAACTTATTATCCGATTGGTCTACCAATTTTTGTCCCGTATATTTTTGAGACCAGCAACAAGATGAGCCATTCCATTTTAAAATCGGTTCATTAGTTCGGGAGCTATGGCCTCCCAAAGTTGCCAAGGCAGAGGTCCGGGAAATACACTTTTCCCGTTTTTTCCCAAACCGCTCGTGCGATTTGTCTGAAAATTTTAGGTGATATTCTGGGCATATCCCAAAGTAATCGTACCGAGTTATTTAAAAATCTATCGAGGGGTTTGGGCGTTACAGCCTATGAAAATTTTGTGAAGTGTGCAGTCTGCATTCCTTGTGAAACGACCTTTTTGCTAAAAGAGACGTAATTCCGGCTCTAATAATGCTAGCAACACGTTCTAACTTGCAGGATAGATGACAAATATTGTCCTTTAGAGATCCACAAAGCGATTTTAAAATCGGAAGATAAGTTTTTAAATGGGAATTTTTTCCCTTGCGGAGGGGAGTGATTTCCCATGTTAAACGGCGAAAAAAGTCAAACTTTGGCTTTCTTTTGCGGACCATTCGAGAACTTATTATCCGATTGGTCTACCAATTTTTGTCCCGTATATTTTTGAGACCAGGAACAAGATGAGCCATTCCATTTTAAAATCGGTTCATTAGTTCGGGAGCTATGGCCTCCCAAAGTTGCCAAGGCAGAGGTCCGGGAAATACACTTTTCCAGTTTTTTCCCAAACCACTCGTACGATTTGTCTGAAAATTTTAGGGGATATTCTGGGCATATCCCAAAGTGATCGTACCGAGTTATTTAAAAATCTATCGAGGGGTTTGGGCGTTACAGCCTATGAAAATTTTGTGAAGTGTGCAGTCTGCATTCCTTGTGAAACGACCTCTTTGCTAAAAGAGACGTAATTCCGGCTCTAATAATGCTAGCAACACGTTCTAACTTGCAGCATAGACGATAAATATTGTCCTTAAGAGATCCACAAAGCGATTTTAAAATCGGACGATAAGTTTTTAAATGGAAATTTTTTTCCTGCCGGAGGGGAGTGATTTCCCATGTTAAACGGCGAAAAAAGCGAAACTTCGGCACTCTTTTGCGGACCATTCGAGAACTTATTATCCGATTGGTCTACCAATTTTTGTCCCGTATATTTTTGAGACCAGGAAAAAGATGAGCCATTCCATTTTAAAATCGGTTCATTAGTTCGGGAGCTATGGCCTCCCAAAGTTGCCAAGGCAGAGGTCCGGGAAATACACTTTTCCCGTTTTTTCCCAAACCACTCGTACGATTTGTCTGAAAATTTTAGGGGATATTCTGGGCATATACCAAAGTAATCGTACCGAGTTATTTAAAATCTATCGAGGGGTTTGGATTTTCCCATTTGGGCCCATGTTAAAATTGGGACCCGTGAATGCACTGAAATCTGGTTGATTCCCGTTTCTCCCAAACCACTCCTACGATTGTCTGAAAATTGCTGTGCATATTCTCTGCATATCCAAGATTAATCGTACCAAGCGATTTTAAAATCCATCGAGGGGTTTGGGAGTTACAGCCTACGAAAGTTACGAAAATGTGCAAATCGTCTCCATTCCTCGTGAAACGCACGTTTTTCGCATTTTTCCTAAAAGAGACGTAATTCCGGCTCTAATAATGCTAGCAACACGTTCTAACTTGCAGGATAGATGTTTTGTCTCGTTCTAAAGAGATCCACAAAGGGATTTTAAAATCCATCGAGTGGTTTTTGAGTTAGAGCAAATCAACCAAAATTTGGTTGATTCCCATTTTCTCCCAAACCACTCCTACGATTTGTCTGAAAATTGCTGTGCATATTCTCTGTATATCAATCATTAATCGTACCAAGCGATTTTAAAATCCATCGAGGGGTTTGGGAGTTACAGCCTACGAAATTTGGAAAGTGTGCAAATCGTCTCCATTCGTCGTGAAACGCACGTTTTTTCGCATTTTTCCTAAAAGAGACGTAATTCCGGCTCTAATAATGCTAGCAACACGTTCTAACTTGCAGGATAGATGTTTTGTCTCGTTCTAAAGAGATCCACAAAGGGATTTTAAAATCCATCGAGTGGTTTTTGAGTTAGAGCAAATCAACCAAAATTTGGTTGATTCCCATTTTCTCCCAAACCACTCCTACGATTTGTCTGAAATTGCTGTGCATATTCTCTGTATGTCCAAGATTAATCGTACAAAGCGATTTTAAAATCCATCGAGGGGTTTTTGATTTAGAGCATATCACTTTTTTCCCCCGGACTGCACTGAAATTTGGTTGATTCCCATTTTCTCCCAAACCACTCCTACGATTTGTCTGAAAATTTTAGGGGATATTCTGGGCATATCCCAAAGTAATCGTACCGAGTTATTTAAAAATCTATCGAGGGGTTTGGGCGTTACAGCCTATGAAAATTTTGTGAAGTGTGCAGTCTGCATTCCTTGTGAAACGACCTCTTTGCTAAAAGAGACGTAATTCCGGCTCTAATAATGCTAGCAACACGTTCTAACTTGCAGGATAGATGACAAATATTGTCCTTTAGAGATCCACAAAGCGATTTTAAAATCGGACGATAAGTTTTTAAATGGGAATTTTTTTCCTTGCGGAGGGGAGTGATTTCCCATGTTAAACGGTGAAAAAAGTCAAACTTTGGCTTTCTTTTGCGGACCATTCGAGAACTTATTATCCGATTGGTCTACCAATTTTTGTCCCGTATATTTTTGAGACCAGCAACAAGATGAGCCATTCCATTTTAAAATCGGTTCATTAGTTCGGGAGCTATGGCCTCCCAAAGTTGCCAAGGCAGAGGTCCGGGAAATACACTTTTCCCGTTTTTTCCCAAAACCGCTCGTGCGATTTGTCTGAAAATTTTAGGTGATATTCTGGGCATATCCCAAAGTAATCGTACCGAGTTATTTAAAAATCTATCGAGGGGTTTGGGCGTTACAGCCTATGAAAATTTTGTGAAGTGTGCAGTCTGCATTCCTTGTGAAACGACCTCTTTGCTAAAAGAGACGTAATTCCGGCTCTAATAATGCTAGCAACACGTTCTAACTTGCAGGATAGATTACAAATATTGTCCTTAAGAGATCCACAAAGCGATTTTAAATTCGGACGATAAGCTTTTAAATGGGAATTTTTTTCCTGCCGGAGGGGAGTGATTTCCCATGTTAAACGGCGAAAAAAGCGAAACTTCGGCACTCTTTTGCGGACCATTCGAGAACTTATTATCCGATTGGTCTACCAATTTTTGTCCCGTATATTTTTGAGATCAGGAACAAGATGATGCCATTCCATTTTAAAATCGGTTCATTAGTTCGGGAGCTATGGCCTCCCAAAGTTGCCAAGGCAGAGGTCCGGGAAATACACTTTTCCCGTTTTTTCCCAAACCACTCGTACGATTTGTCTGAAAATTTTAGGGGATATTCTGGGCATATCCCAAAGTGATCGTACCGAGTTATTTAAAAATCTATCGAGGGGTTTGGGCGTTACAGCCTATGAAAATTTTGTGAAGTGTGCAGTCTGCATTCCTTGTGAAACGACCTTTTTGCTGAAAGAGACGTAATTCCGGCTCTAATAATGCTAGCAACACGTTCTAACTTGCAGGATAGATGATAAATATTGTCCTTTAGAGATCCACAAAGCGATTTTAAAATCGGACGATAAGTTTTTTAAATGGGAATTTTTTTCCTTGCGGAGGGGAGTGATTTCCCATGTTAAACGGTGAAAAAAGTCAAACTTTGGCTTTCTTTTGCGGACCATTCGAGAACTTATTATCCGATTGGTCTACCAATTTTTGTCCCGTATATTTTTGAGACCAGCAACAAGATGAGCCATTCCATTTTAAAATCGGTTCATTAGTTCGGGAGCTATGGCCTCCCAAAGTTGCCAAGGCAGAGGTCCGGGAAAATACACTTTTCCCGTTTTTTCCCAAACCGCTCGTGCGATTTGTCTGAAAATTTTAGGTGATATTCTGGGCATATCCCAAAGTAATCGTACCGAGTTATTTAAAAATCTATCGAGGGGTTTGGGCGTTACAGCCTATGAAAATTTTGTGAAGTGTGCAGTCTGCATTCCTTGTGAAACGACCTCTTTGCTAAAAGAGACGTAATTCCGGCTCTAATAATGCTAGCAACACGTTCTAACTTGCAGGATAGATTACAAATATTGTCCTTAAGAGATCCACAAAGCGATTTTAAATTCGGACGATAAGCTTTTAAATGGGAATTTTTTTCCTGCCGGAGGGGAGTGATTTCCCATGTTAAACGGCGAAAAAAGCGAAACTTCGGCACTCTTTTGCGGACCATTCGAGAACTTATTATCCGATTGGTCCTACCAATTTTTGTCCCGTATATTTTTGAGATCAGGAACAAGATGAGCCATTCCATTTTAAAATCGGTTCATTAGTTCGGGAGCTATGGCCTCCCAAAGTTGCCAAGGCAGAGGTCCGGGAAATACACTTTTACCCGTTTTTTCCCAAACCACTCGTACGATTTGTCTGAAAATTTTAGGGGATATTCTGGGCATATCCCAAAGTGATCGTACCGAGTTATTTAAAAATCTATCGAGGGGTTTGGGCGTTACAGCCTATGAAAATTTTGTGAAGTGTGCAGTCTGCATTCCTTGTGAAACGACCTTTTGCTGAAAGAGACGTAATTCCGGCTCTAATAATGCTAGCAACACGTTCTAACTTGCAGGATAGATGACAAATATTGTCCTTTAGAGATCCACAAAGCGATTTTAAAATCGGAAGATAAGTTTTTAAATGGGAATTTTTTCCCTTGCGGAGGGGAGTGATTTCCCATGTTAAACGGCGAAAAAAGTCAAACTTTGGCTTTCTTTTGCGGACCATTCGAGAACTTATTATCCGATTGGTCTACCAATTTTTGTCCCGTATATTTTGAGACCAGGAACAAGATGAGCCATTCCATTTTAAAATCGGTTCATTAGTTCGGGAGCTATGGCCTCCCAAAGTTGCCAAGGCAGAGGTCCGGGAAATACACTTTTCCAGTTTTTTCCCAAACCACTCGTACGATTTGTCTGAAAATTTTAGGGGATATTCCTGGGCATATCCCAAAGTGATCGTACCGAGTTATTTAAAAATCTATCGAGGGGTTTGGGCGTTACAGCCTATGAAAATTTTGTGAAGTGTGCAGTCTGCATTCCTTGTGAAACGACCTCTTTGCTAAAAGAGACGTAATTCCGGCTCTAATAATGCTAGCAACACGTTCTAACTTGCAGCATAGACGATAAATATTGTCCTTAAGAGATCCACAAAGCGATTTTAAAATCGGACGATAAGTTTTTAAATGGAAATTTTTTTCCTGCCGGAGGGGAGTGATTTCCCATGTTAAACGGCGAAAAAAGCGAAACTTCGGCACTCTTTTGCGGACCATTCGAGAACTTATTATCCGATTGGTCTACCAATTTTTGTCCCGTATATTTTTGAGACCAGGAAAAAGATGAGCCATTCCATTTTAAAATCGGTTCATTAGTTCGGGAGCTATGGCCTCCCAAAGTTGCCAAGGCAGAGGTCCGGGAAATACACTTTTCCCGTTTTTTCCCAAACCGCTCGTGCGATTTTGTCTGAAAATTTTAGGTGATATTCTGGGCATATCCCAAAGTAATCGTACCGAGTTATTTAAAAATCTATCGAGGGGTTTGGGCGTTACAGCCTATGAAAATTTTGTGAAGTGTGCAGTCTGCATTCCTTGTGAAACGACCTCTTTGCTAAAAGAGACGTAATTCCGGCTCTAATAATGCTAGCAACACGTTCTAACTTGCAGGATAGATTACAAATATTGTCCTTAAGAGATCCACAAAGCGATTTTAAATTCGGACGATAAGCTTTTAAATGGGAATTTTTTTCCTGCCGGAGGGGAGTGATTTCCCATGTTAAACGGCGAAAAAAGCGAAACTTCGGCACTCTTTTGCGGACCATTCGAGAACTTATTATCCGATTGGTCTACCAATTTTTGTCCCGTATATTTTTGAGATCAGGAACAAGATGAGCCATTCCATTTTAAAATCGGTTCATTAGTTCGGGAGCTATGGCCTCCCAAAGTTGCCAAGGCAGAGGTCCGGGAAATACACTTTCCCGTTTTTTCCCAAACCACTCGTACGATTTGTCTGAAAATTTTAGGGGATATTCTGGCATATCCCAAAGTGATCGTACCGAGTTATTTAAAAATCTATCGAGGGGTTTGGGCGTTACAGCCTATGAAAATTTTGTGAAGTGTGCAGTCTGCATTCCTTGTGAAACGACCTTTTTGCTGAAAGAGACGTAATTCCGGCTCTAATAATGCTAGCAACACGTTCTAACTTGCAGGATAGATGATAAATATTGTCCTTTAGAGATCCACAAAGCGATTTTAAAATCGGACGATAAGTTTTTAAATGGGAATTTTTTTCCTTGCGGAGGGGAGTGATTTCCCATGTTAAACGGTGAAAAAAGTCAAACTTTGGCTTTCTTTTGCGGACCATTCGAGAACTTATTATCCGATTGGTCTACCAATTTTTGTCCCGTATATTTTTGAGACCAGCAACAAGATGAGCCATTCCATTTTAAAATCGGTTCATTAGTTCGGGAGCTATGGCCTCCCAAAGTTGCCAAGGCAGAGGTCCGGGAAATACACTTTTCCCGTTTTTTCCCAAACCGCTCGTGCGATTTGTCTGAAAATTTTAGGTGATATTCTGGGCATATCCCAAAGTAATCGTACCGAGTTATTTAAAAATCTATCGAGGGGTTTGGGCGTTACAGCCTATGAAAATTTTGTGAAGTGTGCAGTCTGCATTCCTTGTGAAACGACCTCTTTGCTAAAAGAGACGTAATTCCGGCTCTAATAATGCTAGCAACACGTTCTAACTTGCAGGATAGATTACAAATATTGTCCTTAAGAGATCCACAAAGCGATTTTAAATTCGGACGATAAGCTTTTAAATGGGAATTTTTTTCCTGCCGGAGGGGAGTGATTTCCCATGTTAAACGGCGAAAAAAGCGAAACTTCGGCACTCTTTTGCGGACCATTCGAGAACTTATTATCCGATTGGTCTACCAATTTTTGTCCCGTATATTTTTGAGATCAGGAACAAGATGAGCCATTCCATTTTAAAATCGGTTCATTAGTTCGGGAGCTATGGCCTCCCAAAGTTGCCAAGGCAGAGGTCCGGGAAATACACTTTTCCCGTTTTTTCCCAAACCACTCGTACGATTTGTCTGAAAATTTTAGGGGATATTCTGGGCATATCCCAAAGTGATCGTACCGAGTTATTTAAAAATCTATCGAGGGGTTTGGGCGTTACAGCCTATGAAAATTTTGTGAAGTGTGCAGTCTGCATTCCTTGTGAAACGACCTTTTTGCTGAAAGAGACGTAATTCCGGCTCTAATAATGCTAGCAACACGTTCTAACTTGCAGGATAGATGACAAATATTGTCCTTTAGAGATCCACAAAGCGATTTTAAAATCGGAAGATAAGTTTTTAAATGGGAATTTTTTCCCTTGCGGAGGGGAGTGATTTCCCATGTTAAACGGCGAAAAAAGTCAAACTTTGGCTTTCTTTTGCGGACCATTCGAGAACTTATTATCCGATTGGTCTACCAATTTTTGTCCCGTATATTTTTGAGACCAGGAACAAGATGAGCCATTCCATTTTAAAATCGGTTCATTAGTTCGGGAGCTATGGCCTCCCAAAGTTGCCAAGGCAGAGGTCCGGGAAATACACTTTTCCAGTTTTTTCCCAAACCACTCGTACGATTTGTCTGAAAATTTTTAGGGGATATTCTGGGCATATCCCAAAGTGATCGTACCGAGTTATTTAAAAATCTATCGAGGGGTTTTGGGCGTTACAGCCTATGAAAATTTTGTGAAGTGTGCAGTCTGCATTCCTTGTGAAACGACCTCTTTGCTAAAAGAGACGTAATTCCGGCTCTAATAATGCTAGCAACACGTTCTAACTTGCAGCATAGACGATAAATATTGTCCTTAAGAGATCCACAAAGCGATTTTAAAATCGGACGATAAGTTTTTAAATGGAAATTTTTTTCCTGCCGGAGGGGGAGTGATTTCCCATGTTAAACGGCGAAAAAAGCGAAACTTCGGCACTCTTTTGCGGACCATTCGAGAACTTATTATCCGATTGGTCTACCAATTTTTGTCCCGTATATTTTTGAGACCAGGAAAAAGATGAGCCATTCCATTTTAAAATCGGTTCATTAGTTCGGGAGCTATGGCCTCCCAAAGTTGCCAAGGCAGAGGTCCGGGAAATACACTTTTCCCGTTTTTTTCCCAAACCACTCGTACGATTTGTCTGAAAATTTTAGGGGATATTATTGGCATATACCAAAGTAATCGTACCGAGTTATTTAAAAATCTATCGAGGGGTTTGGATTTTCCCATTTGGGCCCATGTTAAAATTGGGACCCGTGAATGCACTGAAATCTGGTTGATTTCCCGTTTCTCCCAAACCACTCCTACGATTTGTCTGAAAATTGCTGTGCATATTCTCTGCATATCCAAGATTAATCGTACCAAGCGATTTTAAAATCCATCGAGGGGTTTGGGAGTTACAGCCTACGAAAGTTACGAAAATGTGCAAATCGGTCTCCATTCCTCGTGAAACGCACGTTTTTCGCATTTTTCCTAAAAGAGACGTAATTCCGGCTCTAATAATGCTAGCAACACGTTCTAACTTGCAGGATAGATGTTTTGTCTCGTTCTAAAGAGATCCACAAAGGGATTTTAAAATCCATCGAGTGGTTTTTGAGTTAGAGCAAATCAACCAAAATTTGGTTGATTCCCATTTTCTCCCAAACCACTCCTACGATTTGTCTGAAAATTGCTGTGCATATTCTCTGTATATCAATCATTAATCGTACCAAGCGATTTTAAAATCCATCGAGGGGTTTGGGAGTTACAGCCTACGAAATTTGGAAAGTGTGCAAATCGTCTCCATTCGTCGTGAAACGCACGTTTTTCGCATTTTTCCTAAAAGAGACGTAATTCCGGCTCTAATAATGCTAGCAACACGTTCTAACTTGCAGGATAGATGTTTTGTCTCGTTCTAAAGAGATCCACAAAGGGATTTTAAAATCCATCGAGTGGTTTTTGAGTTAGAGCAAATCAACCAAAAATTTGGTTGATTCCCATTTTCTCCCAAACCACTCCTACGATTTGTCTGAAAATTGCTGTGCATATTCTCTGTATGTCCAAGATTAATCGTACAAAGCGATTTTAAAATCCATCGAGGGGTTTTTGATTTAGAGCATATCACTTTTTTCCCCCGGACTGCACTGAAATTTGGTTGATTCCCATTTTCTCCCCAAACCACTCCTACGATTTGTCTGAAAATTTTAGGGGATATTCTGGGCATATCCCAAAGTAATCGTACCGAGTTATTTAAAAATCTATCGAGGGGGTTTGGGCGTTACAGCCTATGAAAATTTTGTGAAGTGTGCAGTCTGCATTCCTTGTGAAACGACCTCTTTGCTAAAAGAGACGTAATTCCGGCTCTAATAATGCTAGCAACACGTTCTAACTTGCAGGATAGATGACAAATATTGTCCTTTAGAGATCCACAAAGCGATTTTAAAAATCGGACGATAAGTTTTTAAATGGGAATTTTTTTTCCTTGCGGAGGGGAGTGATTTCCCATGTTAAACGGTGAAAAAAGTCAAACTTTGGCTTTCTTTTGCGGACCATTCGAGAACTTATTATCCGATTGGTCTACCAATTTTTGTCCCGTATATTTTTGAGACCAGCAACAAGATGAGCCATTCCATTTTAAAATCGGTTCATTAGTTCGGGAGCTATGGCCTCCCAAAGTTGCCAAGGCAGAGGTCCGGGAAATACACTTTTCCCGTTTTTTCCCAAACCGCTCGTGCGATTTGTCTGAAAATTTTAGGTGATATTCTGGGCATATCCCAAAGTAATCGTACCGAGTTATTTAAAAATCTATCGAGGGGTTTGGGCGTTACAGCCTATGAAAATTTTGTGAAGTGTGCAGTCTGCATTCCTTGTGAAACGACCTCTTTGCTAAAAGAGACGTAATTCCGGCTCTAATAATGCTAGCAACACGTTCTAACTTGCAGGATAGATTACAAATATTGTCCTTAAGAGATCCACAAAGCGATTTTAAATTCGGACGATAAGCTTTTAAATGGGAATTTTTTTCCTGCCGGAGGGGAGTGATTTCCCATGTTAAACGGCGAAAAAAAGCGAAACTTCGGCACTCTTTTGCGGACCATTCGAGAACTTATTATCCGATTGGTCTACCAATTTTTGTCCCGTATATTTTTGAGATCAGGAACAAGATGAGCCATTCCATTTTTAAAATCGGTTCATTAGTTCGGGAGCTATGGCCTCCCAAAGTTGCCAAGGCAGAGGTCCGGGAAATACACTTTTCCCGTTTTTTTCCCAAACCACTCGTACGATTTGTCTGAAAATTTTAGGGGATATTCTGGGCATATCCCAAAGTGATCGTACCGAGTTATTTAAAAATCTATCGAGGGGTTTGGGCGTTACAGCCTATGAAAATTTTGTGAAGTGTGCAGTCTGCATTCCTTGTGAAACGACCTTTTTGCTGAAAGAGACGTAATTCCGGCTCTAATAATGCTAGCAACACGTTCTAACTTGCAGGATAGATGATAAATATTGTCCTTTAGAGATCCACAAAGCGATTTTAAAATCGGACGATAAGTTTTTAAATGGGAATTTTTTTCCTTGCGGAGGGGAGTGATTTCCCATGTTAAACGGTGAAAAAAGTCAAACTTTGGCTTTCTTTGCGGACCATTCGAGAACTTATTATCCGATTGGTCTACCAATTTTTGTCCCGTATATTTTTGAGACCAGCAACAAGATGAGCCATTCCATTTTAAAATCGGTTCATTAGTTCGGGAGCTATGGCCTCCCAAAGTTGCCAAGGCAGAGGTCCGGGAAATACACTTTTCCCGTTTTTTCCCAAACCGCTCGTGCGATTTGTCTGAAAATTTTAGGTGATATTCTGGGCATATCCCAAAGTAATCGTACCGAGTTATTTAAAAAATCTATCGAGGGGTTTGGGGCGTTACAGCCTATGAAAATTTTGTGAAGTGTGGCAGTCTGCATTCCTTGTGAAACGACCTCTTTGCTAAAAGAGACGTAATTCCGGCTCTAATAATGCTAGCAACACGTTCTAACTTGCAGGATAGATTACAAATATTGTCCTTAAGAGATCCACAAAGCGATTTTAAATTCGGACGATAAGCTTTTAAATGGGAATTTTTTTCCTGCCGGAGGGGAGTGATTTCCCATGTTAAACGGCGAAAAAAGCGAAACTTCGGCACTCTTTTGCGGACCATTCGAGAACTTATTATCCGATTGGTCTACCAATTTTTGTCCCGTATATTTTTGAGATCAGGAACAAGATGAGCCATTCCATTTTAAAAATCGGTTCATTAGTTCGGGAGCTATGGCCTCCCAAAGTTGCCAAGGCAGAGGTCCGGGAAATACACTTTTCCCGTTTTTTTCCCAAACCACTCGTACGATTTGTCTGAAAATTTTAGGGGGATATTCTGGGCATATCCCAAAGTGATCGTACCGAGTTATTTAAAAATCTATCGAGGGGTTTGGGCGTTACAGCCTATGAAAATTTTGTGAAGTGTGCAGTCTGCATTCCTTGTGAAACGACCTTTTTGCTGAAAGAGACGTAATTCCCAGCTCTAATAATGCTAGCAACACGTTCTAACTTGCAGGATAGATGATAAATATTGTCCTTTAGAGATCCACAAAGCGATTTCTAAAATCGGACGATAAGTTTTTAAATGGGAATTTTTTTCCTTGCGGAGGGGAGTGATTTCCCATGTTTAAACGGTGAAAAAAGTCAAACTTTAGCTTTCTTTTGCGGACCATTCGAGAACTTATTATCCGATTGGTCTACCAATTTTTGTCCCGTATATTTTTGAGACCAGCAACAAGATGAGCCATTCCATTTTAAAATCGGTTCATTAGTTCGGGAGCTATGGCCTCCCAAAGTTGCCAAGGCAGAGGTCCGGGAAATACACTTTTCCCGTTTTTTCCCAAACCGCTCGTGCGATTTGTCTGAAAATTTTAGGTGATATTCTGGGCATATCCCAAAGTAATCGTACCGAGTTATTTAAAAATCTATCGAGGGGTTTGGGCGTTACAGCCTATGAAAATTTTTGTGAAGTGTGCAGTCTGCATTCCTTGTGAAACGACCTTTTTGCTAAAAGAGGACGTAATTCCGGCTCTAATAATGCTAGCAACACGTTCTAACTTGCAGGATAGATGACAAATATTGTCCTTTAGAGATCCACAAAGCGATTTTAAAATCGGAAGATAAGTTTTTAAATGGGAATTTTTTTCCCTTGCGGAGGGGAGTGATTTCCCATGTTAAACGGCGAAAAAAGTCAAACTTTGGCTTTCTTTTGCGGACCATTCGAGAACTTATTATCCGATTGGGTCTACCAATTTTTGTCCCGTATATTTTTGAGACCAGGAACAAGATGAGCCATTCCATTTTTAAAATCGGTTCATTAGTTCGGGAGCTATGGCCTCCCAAAGTTGCCAAGGCAGAGGTCCGGGAAATACACTTTTCCAGTTTTTTCCCAAACCACTCGTACGATTTGTCTGAAAATTTTAGGGGGATATTCTGGGCATATCCCCAAAGTGATCGTACCGAGTTATTTAAAAATCTATCGAGGGGTTTGGGCGTTACAGCCTATGAAAATTTTGTGAAGTGTGCAGTCTGCATTCCTTGTGAAACGACCTCTTTGCTAAAAGAGACGTAATTCCGGCTCTAATAATGCTAGCAACACGTTCTAACTTGCAGCATAGACGATAAATATTGTCCTTAAGAGATCCACAAAGCGATTTTAAAATCGGACGATAAGTTTTTTAAATGGAAATTTTTTTCCTGCCGGAGGGGAGTGATTTCCCATGTTAAACGGCGAAAAAAGCGAAACTTCGGCACTCTTTTGCGGACCATTCGAGAACTTATTATCCGATTGGGTCCTACCAATTTTTGTCCCGTATATTTTTGAGACCAGGAAAAAGATGAGCCATTCCATTTAAAATCGGTTCATTAGTTCGGGAGCTATGGCCTCCCAAAGTTGCCAAGGCAGAGGTCCGGGAAATACACTTTTCCCGTTTTTTCCCAAACCACTCGTACGATTTGTCTGAAAATTTTAGGGGGATATTCTCGGAATATACCAAAGTAATCGTACCGAGTTATTTAAAAATCTATCGAGGGGTTTGGATTTTCCCATTTGGGCCCATGTTAAAAATTGGGACCCCGTGAATGCACTGAAATCTGGTTGATTCCCGTTTCTCCCAAACCACTCCTACGATTTGTCTGAAAATTGCTGTGCATATTCTCTGCATATCCAAGATTAATCGTACCAAGCGATTTTAAAATCCATCGAGGGGTTTGGGAGTTACAGCCTACGAAAGTTACGAAAATGTGCAAATCGTCTCCATTCCTCGTGAAACGCACGTTTTTCGCATTTTTCCTAAAAGAGACGTAATTCCGGCTCTAATAATGCTAGCAAACACGTTCTAACTTGCAGGATAGATGTTTTGTCTCGTTCTAAAGAGATCCACAAAGGGATTTTAAAATCCATCGAGTGGTTTTTGAGTTAGAGCAAATCAACCAAAATTTGGTTGATTCCCATTTTCTCCCAAACCACTCCTACGATTTGTCTGAAAATTGCTGTGCATATTCTCTGTATATCAATCATTAATCGTACCAAGCGATTTTAAAATCCATCGAGGGGTTTGGGAGTTACAGGCCTACGAAATTTGGAAAGTGTGCAAATCGTCTCCATTCGTCGTGAAACGCACGTTTTTCGCATTTTTCCTAAAAGAGACGTAATTCCGGCTCTAATAATGCTAGCAACACGTTCTAACTTGCAGGATAGATGTTTTGTCTCGTTCTAAAGAGATCCACAAAGGGATTTTAAAATCCATCGAGTGGTTTTTGAGTTAGAGCAAATCAACCAAAATTTGGTTGATTCCCATTTTCTCCCAAAACCACTCCTACGATTTGTCTGAAAATTGCTGTGCATATCTCTGTATGTCCAAGATTAATCGTACAAAGCGATTTTAAAATCCATCGAGGGGTTTTTGATTTAGAGCATATCACTTTTTTCCCCCCGGACTGCACTGAAATTTGGTTGATTCCCATTTTCTCCCAAACCACTCCTACGATTTGTCTGAAAATTTTAGGGGATATTCTGGGCATATCCCAAAGTAATCGTACCGAGTT
>CAKOFA010000386.1:0-29441 GCA_933210815.1 Meta bourneti | reverse complement strand
AACGACCTCTTTGCTAAAAGAGACGTAATTCCGGCTCTAATAATGCTAGCAACACGTTCTAACTTGCAGGATAGATGATAAATATTGTCCTTAAGAGATCCGCAAAGCGATTTTAAAATCGGACGATAAGTTTTTAAATGGGAATTTTTTTCCTGCCGAGGGGGAGTGATTTCCATGTTAAACGGCGAAAAAAGCGAAACTTCGGCACTCTTTTGAGGACCATTCGAGAACTTATTGTCCGATTGGTCTGCCAATTTTTGTCCCGTATATTTTTGAGACCAGGAACAAGATGAGCCATTCCATTTTAAAATCGCTTCATTAGTTCGGGAGCTATGGCCTCCCAAAGTTGCCAAGGCAGAGGTCCGGGAATACACTTTTCCCGTTTTTTCCCAAACCACTCGTACGATTTGTCTGAAAATTTTAGGGGATATTCTGGGCATATCCCAAAGTAATCGTACCGAGTTACTTAAAAAATCTATCGAGGGGTTTGGGGCGTTACAGCCTATGAAAATTTTGTGAAGTGTGCAGTCTGCATTCCTGGTGAAACGACCTCTTTGCTAAAAGAGACGTAATTCCGGCTCTAATAATGCTAGCAACACGTTCTAACTTGCAGGATAGATGATAAATATTGTCCTTAAGAGATCCGCAAAGCGATTTTAAAATCGGACGATAAGTTTTTAAATGGGAATTTTTTTCCTGCCGGGAGGGGAGTGATTTCCCATGTTAAACGGCGAAAAAAAGCGAAACTTCGGCACTCTTTTGAGGACCATTCGAGAACTTATTGTCCGATTGGTCTGCCAATTTTTGTCCCGTATATTTTTGAGACCAGGAACAAGATGAGCCATTCCATTTTAAAATCGCTTCATTAGTTTCGGGAGCTATGGCCTCCCAAAGTTGCCAAGGCAGAGGTCCGGGAAATACACTTTTCCCGTTTTTTCCCAAACCACTCGTACGATTTGTCTGAAAATTTTAGGGGATATTCTGGGCATATCCCAAAGTAATCGTACCGAGTTACTTAAAAATCTATCGAGGGGTTTTGGGCGTTACAGCCTATGAAAATTTTGTGAAGTGTGCAGTCTGCATTCCTGGTGAAACGACCTCTTTGCTAAAAGAGACGTAATTCCGGCTCTAATAATGCTAGCAACACGTTCTAACTTGCAGGGATAGATGATACATATTGTCCTTAAGAGATCCGCAAAGCGATTTTAAAATCGGACGATAAGTTTTTAAATGGGAATTTTTTTCCTGCCGGAGGGGAGTGATTTCCCATGTTAAACGGCGAAAAAAGCGAAACTTCGGCACTCTTTTGAGGACCATTCGAGAACTTATTGTCCGATTGGTCTGCCAATTTTTGTCCCGTATATGTTTGAGACCAGGAACAAGATGAGCCATTCCATTTTAAAATCGCTTCATTAGTTCGGGAGCTATGGCCTCCCAAAGTTGCCAAGGCAGAGGTCCGGGAAATACACTTTTCCCGTTTTTTCCCAAACCACTCGTACGATTTGTCCTGAAAAATTTTAGGGGATACTCTGGGCATATCCAAAGTAATCGTACCGAGTTATTTAAAAATCTATCGAGGGGTTTGGGCGTTACAGCCTATGAAAATTTTTGTGAAGTGTGCAGCCTGCATTCCTGGTGAAACGACCTCTTTGCTAAAAGAGACGTAATTCCGGCTCTAATAATGCTAGCAAACACGTTCTAACTTGCAGGATAGATGATAAATATTGTCCTTAAGAGATCCACAAAGCGATTTTAAAATCGGACGATAAGTTTTTCAAATGGGGAATTTTTTTCCTGCCGGAGGGGAGTGATTTCCCATGTTAAACGGCGAAAAAAGCGAAACTTCGGCACTCTTTTGCGGACCATTCGAGAACTTATTATCCGATTGGTCTGCCAATTTTTGTCCCGGTATATTTTTTGAGACCAGAAACAAGATGAGCCATTCCATTTTAAAATCGGTTCATTAGTTCGGGAGCTATGGCCTCCCAAAGTTGCCAAGGCAGAGGTCCGGGAAATACACTTTTCCCGTTTTTTCCCAAACCACTCGTACGATTTGTCTGAAAATTTTAGGGGATATTCTGGGCATATCCCAAAGTAATCGTACCGAGTTATTTAAAAATCTATCGAGGGGTTTGGGCGTTACAGCCTATGAAAATTTTGTGAAGTGTGCAGCCTGCATTCCTGGTGAAACGACCTCTTTGCTAAAAGAGACGTAATTCCGGCTCTAATAATGCTAGCAACACGTTCTAACTTGCAGGATAGATGATAAATATTGTCCTTAAGAGATCCACAAAGCGATTTTAAAATCGGACGATAAGTTTTCAAATGGGAATTTTTTTCCTGCCGGAGGGGAGTGATTTCCCATGTTAAACGGCGAAAAAAGCGAAACTTCGGCACTCTTTTGCGGACCATTCGAGAATTTATTATCCGATTGGTCTGCCAATTTTTGTCCCGTATATTTTTGAGACCAGAAACAAGATGAGCCATTCCATTTTAAAATCGGTTCATTAGTTCGGGAGCTATGGCCTCCCAAAGTTGCCAAGGCAGAGGTCCGGGAAATACACTTTTCCCGTTTTTTCCCAAACCACTCGTACGATTTGTCTGAAAATTTTAGGGGATATTCTGGGCATATCCCAAAGTAATCGTACCGAGTTATTTAAAAATCTATCGAGGGGTTTGGGCGTTACAGCCTATGAAAATTTTGTGAAGTGTGCAGCCTGCATTCCTGGTGAAACGACCTCTTTGCTAAAAGAGACGTAATTCCGGCTCTAATAATGCTAGCAACACGTTCTAACTTGCAGGATAGATGATAAATATTGTCCTTAAGAGATCCACAAAGCGATTTTAAAATCGGACGATAAGTTTTCAAATGGGAATTTTTTTCCTGCCGGAGGGGAGTGATTTCCCATGTTAAACGGCGAAAAAAAGCGAAACTTCGGCACTCTTTTGCGGACCATTCGAGAACTTATTATCCGATTGGTCTGCCAATTTTTGTCCCCTATATATTTTTGAGACCAGGAACAAGATGAGCCATTCCATTTTAAAATCGCTTCATTAGTTCGGGAGCTATGGCCTCCCAAAGTTGCCAAGGCAGAGGTCCGGGAAATACACTTTTCCCGTTTTTTTCCCAAACCACTCGTACGATTTGTCTGAAAATTTTAGGGGATATTCAGGGCATATCCCAAAGTAATCGTAATGAGTTACTTAAAAATCTATCGAGGGGTTTGGGCGTTACAGCCTATGAAAATTTTGTGAAGTGTGCAGTCTGCATTCCTGGTGAAACGACCTCTTTGCTAAAAGAGACGTAATTCCGGCTCTAATAATGCTAGCAACACGTTCTAACTTGCAGGATAGATGATAAATATTGTCCTTAAGAGATCCACAAAGCGATTTTAAAATCGGACGATAAGTTTTCAAATGGGAATTTTTTTCCTGCCGGAGGGGAGTGATTTCCCATGTTAAACGGCGAAAAAAAGCGAAACTTCGGCACTCTTTTGCGGACCATTCGAGAACTTATTATCCGATTGGTCTGCCAATTTTTGTCCCGTATATTTTTGAGACCAGGAACAAGATGAGCCATTCCATTTTAAAATCGCTTCATTAGTTCGGGAGCTATGGCCTCCCAAAGTTGCCAAGGCAGAGGTCCGGGAAATACACTTTTCCCGTTTTTTCCCAAACCACTCGTACGATTTGTCTGAAAATTTTAGGGGATATTCAGGGCATATCCCAAAGTAATCGTAATGAGTTACTTAAAAATCTATCGAGGGGTTTGGGCGTTACAGCCTATGAAAATTTTGTGAAGTGTGCAGTCTGCATTCCTGGTGAAACGACCTCTTTGCTAAAAGAGACGTAATTCCGGCTCTAATAATGCTAGCAACACGTTCTAACTTGCAGGATAGATGATAAATATTGTCCTTAAGAGATCCGCAAAGCGATTTTAAAATCAGACGATAAGTTTTCAAATGGGAATTTTTTTCCCGCCGGAGGGGAGTGATTTCCCATGTTAAACGGCGAAAAAAGTCAAACTTTGGCTTTCTTTTGCGGACCATTGGAGAACTTATTATCCGATTGGTCTGCCAATTTTTGTCCCGTATAATTTTGAGACCAGGAACAAGATGAGCCATTCCATTTTAAAATCGGTCCATTAGTTTGGGAGGTATGGCCTCCCAAAGTTGCCAAGGCAGAGGTCCGGGAAATACACTTTTCCCGTTTTTTCCCAAACCGCTCGTACGATTAGTCTGAAAATTTTAGGGGATATTCTGGGCATATCCCAAAGTAATCGTACCGAGTTATTTAAAAATCTATCGAGGGGTTTGGATTTTCCCATTTGGGCCCATGTTAAAATTGGGACCCGTGAATGCACTGAAATTTGGTTGATTCCCGTTTCTCCCAAACCACTCCTACGATTTGTCTGAAAATTGCTGTGCATATTCTCTGCATATCCAAGATTAATCGTACCAAGCGATTTTAAAATCCATCGAGGGGTTTGGGAGTTACAGCCTACGAAAATTACGAAAATGTGCAAATCGTCTCCATTCCTCGTGAAACGCACGTTTTTCGCATTTTTCCTAAAAGAGACGTAATTCCGGCTCTAATAATGCTAGCAACACGTTCTAACTTGCAGGATAGATGTTTTGTCTCGTTCTAAAGAGATCCACAAAGGGATTTTAAAATCCATCGAGTGGTTTTTGAGTTAGAGCAAATCAACCAAAATTTGGTTGATTCCCATTTTCTCCCAAACCACTCCTACGATTTGTCTGAAAATTGCTGTGCATATTCTCTGTATATCAATCATTAATCGTACCAAGCGATTTTAAAATCCATCGAGGGGTTTGGGAGTTACAGCCTACGAAAGTTGGAAAGTGTGCAAATCGTCTCCATTCGTCGTGAAACGCACGTTTTTCGCATTTTTCCAAAAAGAGACGTAATTCCGGCTCTAATAATGCTAGCAACACGTTCTAACTTGCAGGATAGATGTTTTGTCTCGTTCTACAGAGATCCACAAAGGGATTTTAAAATCCATCGAGTGGTTTTTGAGTTAGAGCAAATCAACCAAAATTTGGTTGATTCCCATTTTCTCCCAAACCACTCCTACGATTTGTCTGAAAATTGCTGTGCATATTCTCTGTATATCCAAGATTAATCGTACAAAGCGATTTTAAAATCCATCGAGGGGTTTTCGATTTAGAGCATACCACTTTTTTCCCCCCGGACTGCACTGAAATTTGGTTGATTCCCATTTTCTCCCAAACCACTCCTACGATTTGTCTGAAAATTTTAGGGGATATTCTGGGCATATCCCAAAGTAATCGTACCGAGTTATTTAAAAATCTATCGAGGGGTTTGGGCGTTACAGCCTATGAAAATTTTGTGAAGTGTGCAGTCTGCATTCCTGGTGAAACGACCTCTTTGCTAAAAGAGACGTAATTCCGGCTCTAATAATGCTAGCAACACGTTCTAACTTGCAGGATAGATGATAAATATTGTCCTTAAGAGATCCGCAAAGCGATTTTAAAATCGGACGATAAGTTTTTAAATGGGAATTTTTTTCCTGCCGGAGGGGAGTGATTTCCCATGTTAAACGGCGAAAAAAGCGAAACTTCGGCACTCTTTTGAGGACCATTCGAGAACTTATTGTCCGATTGGTCTGCCAATTTTTGTCCCGTATATTTTTGAGACCAGGAACAAGATGAGCCATTCCATTTTAAAATCGCTTCATTAGTTCGGGAGCTATGGCCTCCCAAAGTTGCCAAGGCAGAGGTCCGGGAAATACACTTTTCCCGTTTTTTCCCAAACCACTCGTACGATTTGTCTGAAAATTTTAGGGGATATTCTGGGCATATCCCAAAGTAATCGTACCGAGTTACTTAAAAATCTATCGAGGGGTTTGGGCGTTACAGCCTATGAAAATTTTGTGAAGTGTGCAGTCTGCATTCCTGGTGAAACGACCTCTTTGCTAAAAGAGACGTAATTCCGGCTCTAATAATGCTAGCAACACGTTCTAACTTGCAGGATAGATGATAAATATTGTCCTTAAGAGATCCGCAAAGCGATTTTAAAATCGGACGATAAGTTTTTAAATGGGAATTTTTTTCCTGCCGGAGGGGAGTGATTTCCCATGTTAAACGGCGAAAAAAGCGAAACTTCGGCACTCTTTTGAGGACCATTCGAGAACTTATTGTCCGATTGGTCTGCCAATTTTTGTCCCGTATATTTTTGAGACCAGGAACAAGATGAGCCATTCCATTTTAAAATCGCTTCATTAGTTCGGGAGCTATGGCCTCCCAAAGTTGCCAAGGCAGAGGTCCGGGAAATACACTTTTCCCGTTTTTTCCCAAACCACTCGTACGATTTGTCTGAAAATTTTAGGGGATATTCTGGGCATATCCCAAAGTAATCGTACCGAGTTATTTAAAAATCTATCGAGGGGTTTGGGCGTTACAGCCTATGAAAATTTTGTGAAGTGTGCAGTCTGCATTCCTGGTGAAACGACCTCTTTGCTAAAAGAGACGTAATTCCGGCTCTAATAATGCTAGCAACACGTTCTAACTTGCAGGATAGATGATACATATTGTCCTTAAGAGATCCGCAAAGCGATTTTAAAATCGGACGATAAGTTTTTAAATGGGAATTTTTTTCCTGCCGGAGGGGAGTGATTTCCCATGTTAAACGGCGAAAAAAGCGAAACTTCGGCACTCTTTTGAGGACCATTCGAGAACTTATTGTCCGATTGGTCTGCCAATTTTTGTCCCGTATATGTTTGAGACCAGGAACAAGATGAGCCATTCCATTTTAAAATCGCTTCATTAGTTCGGGAGCTATGGCCTCCCAAAGTTGCCAAGGCAGAGGTCCGGGAAATACACTTTTCCCGTTTTTTCCCAAACCACTCGTACGATTTGTCTGAAAATTTTAGGGGATATTCTGGGCATATCCCAAAGTAATCGTACCGAGTTATTTAAAAATCTATCGAGGGGTTTGGGCGTTACAGCCTATGAAAATTTTGTGAAGTGTGCAGCCTGCATTCCTGGTGAAACGACCTCTTTGCTAAAAGAGACGTAATTCCGGCTCTAATAATGCTAGCAACACGTTCTAACTTGCAGGATAGATGATAAATATTGTCCTTAAGAGATCCACAAAGCGATTTTAAAATCGGACGATAAGTTTTCAAATGGGAATTTTTTTCCTGCCGGAGGGGAGTGATTTCCCATGTTAAACGGCGAAAAAAGCGAAACTTCGGCACTCTTTTGCGGACCATTCGAGAACTTATTATCCGATTGGTCTGCCAATTTTTGTCCCGTATATTTTTGAGACCAGAAACAAGATGAGCCATTCCATTTTAAAATCGGTTCATTAGTTCGGGAGCTATGGCCTCCCAAAGTTGCCAAGGCAGAGGTCCGGGAAATACACTTTTCCCGTTTTTTCCCAAACCACTCGTACGATTTGTCTGAAAATTTTAGGGGATATTCTGGGCATATCCCAAAGTAATCGTACCGAGTTATTTAAAAATCTATCGAGGGGTTTGGGCGTTACAGCCTATGAAAATTTTGTGAAGTGTGCAGCCTGCATTCCTGGTGAAACGACCTCTTTGCTAAAAGAGACGTAATTCCGGCTCTAATAATGCTAGCAACACGTTCTAACTTGCAGGATAGATGATAAATATTGTCCTTAAGAGATCCACAAAGCGATTTTAAAATCGGACGATAAGTTTTCAAATGGGAATTTTTTTCCTGCCGGAGGGGAGTGATTTCCCATGTTAAACGGCGAAAAAAGCGAAACTTCGGCACTCTTTTGCGGACCATTCGAGAATTTATTATCCGATTGGTCTGCCAATTTTTGTCCCGTATATTTTTGAGACCAGAAACAAGATGAGCCATTCCATTTTAAAATCGGTTCATTAGTTCGGGAGCTATGGCCTCCCAAAGTTGCCAAGGCAGAGGTCCGGGAAATACACTTTTCCCGTTTTTTCCCAAACCACTCGTACGATTTGTCTGAAAATTTTAGGGGATATTCTGGGCATATCCCAAAGTAATCGTACCGAGTTATTTAAAAATCTATCGAGGGGTTTGGGCGTTACAGCCTATGAAAATTTTGTGAAGTGTGCAGCCTGCATTCCTGGTGAAACGACCTCTTTGCTAAAAGAGACGTAATTCCGGCTCTAATAATGCTAGCAACACGTTCTAACTTGCAGGATAGATGATAAATATTGTCCTTAAGAGATCCACAAAGCGATTTTAAAATCGGACGATAAGTTTTCAAATGGGAATTTTTTTCCTGCCGGAGGGGAGTGATTTCCCATGTTAAACGGCGAAAAAAGCGAAACTTCGGCACTCTTTTGCGGACCATTCGAGAACTTATTATCCGATTGGTCTGCCAATTTTTGTCCCCTATATATTTTTGAGACCAGGAACAAGATGAGCCATTCCATTTTAAAATCGCTTCATTAGTTCGGGAGCTATGGCCTCCCAAAGTTGCCAAGGCAGAGGTCCGGGAAATACACTTTTCCCGTTTTTTCCCAAACCACTCGTACGATTTGTCTGAAAATTTTAGGGGATATTCAGGGCATATCCCAAAGTAATCGTAATGAGTTACTTAAAAATCTATCGAGGGGTTTGGGCGTTACAGCCTATGAAAATTTTGTGAAGTGTGCAGTCTGCATTCCTGGTGAAACGACCTCTTTGCTAAAAGAGACGTAATTCCGGCTCTAATAATGCTAGCAACACGTTCTAACTTGCAGGATAGATGATAAATATTGTCCTTAAGAGATCCACAAAGCGATTTTAAAATCGGACGATAAGTTTTCAAATGGGAATTTTTTTCCTGCCGGAGGGGAGTGATTTCCCATGTTAAACGGCGAAAAAAGCGAAACTTCGGCACTCTTTTGCGGACCATTCGAGAACTTATTATCCGATTGGTCTGCCAATTTTTGTCCCGTATATTTTTGAGACCAGGAACAAGATGAGCCATTCCATTTTAAAATCGCTTCATTAGTTCGGGAGCTATGGCCTCCCAAAGTTGCCAAGGCAGAGGTCCGGGAAATACACTTTTCCCGTTTTTTCCCAAACCACTCGTACGATTTGTCTGAAAATTTTAGGGGATATTCAGGGCATATCCCAAAGTAATCGTAATGAGTTACTTAAAAATCTATCGAGGGGTTTGGGCGTTACAGCCTATGAAAATTTTGTGAAGTGTGCAGTCTGCATTCCTGGTGAAACGACCTCTTTGCTAAAAGAGACGTAATTCCGGCTCTAATAATGCTAGCAACACGTTCTAACTTGCAGGATAGATGATAAATATTGTCCTTAAGAGATCCGCAAAGCGATTTTAAAATCAGACGATAAGTTTTCAAATGGGAATTTTTTTCCCGCCGGAGGGGAGTGATTTCCCATGTTAAACGGCGAAAAAAGTCAAACTTTGGCTTTCTTTTGCGGACCATTGGAGAACTTATTATCCGATTGGTCTGCCAATTTTTGTCCCGTATAATTTTGAGACCAGGAACAAGATGAGCCATTCCATTTTAAAATCGGTCCATTAGTTTGGGAGGTATGGCCTCCCAAAGTTGCCAAGGCAGAGGTCCGGGAAATACACTTTTCCCGTTTTTTCCCAAACCGCTCGTACGATTAGTCTGAAAATTTTAGGGGATATTCTGGGCATATCCCAAAGTAATCGTACCGAGTTATTTAAAAATCTATCGAGGGGTTTGGATTTTCCCATTTGGGCCCATGTTAAAATTGGGACCCGTGAATGCACTGAAATTTGGTTGATTCCCGTTTCTCCCAAACCACTCCTACGATTTGTCTGAAAATTGCTGTGCATATTCTCTGCATATCCAAGATTAATCGTACCAAGCGATTTTAAAATCCATCGAGGGGTTTGGGAGTTACAGCCTACGAAAATTACGAAAATGTGCAAATCGTCTCCATTCCTCGTGAAACGCACGTTTTTCGCATTTTTCCTAAAAGAGACGTAATTCCGGCTCTAATAATGCTAGCAACACGTTCTAACTTGCAGGATAGATGTTTTGTCTCGTTCTAAAGAGATCCACAAAGGGATTTTAAAATCCATCGAGTGGTTTTTGAGTTAGAGCAAATCAACCAAAATTTGGTTGATTCCCATTTTCTCCCAAACCACTCCTACGATTTGTCTGAAAATTGCTGTGCATATTCTCTGTATATCAATCATTAATCGTACCAAGCGATTTTAAAATCCATCGAGGGGTTTGGGAGTTACAGCCTACGAAAGTTGGAAAGTGTGCAAATCGTCTCCATTCGTCGTGAAACGCACGTTTTTCGCATTTTTCCAAAAAGAGACGTAATTCCGGCTCTAATAATGCTAGCAACACGTTCTAACTTGCAGGATAGATGTTTTGTCTCGTTCTACAGAGATCCACAAAGGGATTTTAAAATCCATCGAGTGGTTTTTGAGTTAGAGCAAATCAACCAAAATTTGGTTGATTCCCATTTTCTCCCAAACCACTCCTACGATTTGTCTGAAAATTGCTGTGCATATTCTCTGTATATCCAAGATTAATCGTACAAAGCGATTTTAAAATCCATCGAGGGGTTTTCGATTTAGAGCATACCACTTTTTTCCCCCCGGACTGCACTGAAATTTGGTTGATTCCCATTTTCTCCCAAACCACTCCTACGATTTGTCTGAAAATTTTAGGGGATATTCTGGGCATATCCCAAAGTAATCGTACCGAGTTATTTAAAAATCTATCGAGGGGTTTGGGCGTTACAGCCTATGAAAATTTTGTGAAGTGTGCAGTCTGCATTCCTGGTGAAACGACCTCTTTGCTAAAAGAGACGTAATTCCGGCTCTAATAATGCTAGCAACACGTTCTAACTTGCAGGATAGATGATAAATATTGTCCTTAAGAGATCCGCAAAGCGATTTTAAAATCGGACGATAAGTTTTTAAATGGGAATTTTTTTCCTGCCGGAGGGGAGTGATTTCCCATGTTAAACGGCGAAAAAAGCGAAACTTCGGCACTCTTTTGAGGACCATTCGAGAACTTATTGTCCGATTGGTCTGCCAATTTTTGTCCCGTATATTTTTGAGACCAGGAACAAGATGAGCCATTCCATTTTAAAATCGCTTCATTAGTTCGGGAGCTATGGCCTCCCAAAGTTGCCAAGGCAGAGGTCCGGGAAATACACTTTTCCCGTTTTTTCCCAAACCACTCGTACGATTTGTCTGAAAATTTTAGGGGATATTCTGGGCATATCCCAAAGTAATCGTACCGAGTTACTTAAAAATCTATCGAGGGGTTTGGGCGTTACAGCCTATGAAAATTTTGTGAAGTGTGCAGTCTGCATTCCTGGTGAAACGACCTCTTTGCTAAAAGAGACGTAATTCCGGCTCTAATAATGCTAGCAACACGTTCTAACTTGCAGGATAGATGATAAATATTGTCCTTAAGAGATCCGCAAAGCGATTTTAAAATCGGACGATAAGTTTTTAAATGGGAATTTTTTTCCTGCCGGAGGGGAGTGATTTCCCATGTTAAACGGCGAAAAAAGCGAAACTTCGGCACTCTTTTGAGGACCATTCGAGAACTTATTGTCCGATTGGTCTGCCAATTTTTGTCCCGTATATTTTTGAGACCAGGAACAAGATGAGCCATTCCATTTTAAAATCGCTTCATTAGTTCGGGAGCTATGGCCTCCCAAAGTTGCCAAGGCAGAGGTCCGGGAAATACACTTTTCCCGTTTTTTCCCAAACCACTCGTACGATTTGTCTGAAAATTTTAGGGGATATTCTGGGCATATCCCAAAGTAATCGTACCGAGTTACTTAAAAATCTATCGAGGGGTTTGGGCGTTACAGCCTATGAAAATTTTGTGAAGTGTGCAGTCTGCATTCCTGGTGAAACGACCTCTTTGCTAAAAGAGACGTAATTCCGGCTCTAATAATGCTAGCAACACGTTCTAACTTGCAGGATAGATGATAAATATTGTCCTTAAGAGATCCGCAAAGCGATTTTAAAATCGGACGATAAGTTTTTAAATGGGAATTTTTTTCCTGCCGGAGGGGAGTGATTTCCCATGTTAAACGGCGAAAAAAGCGAAACTTCGGCACTCTTTTGAGGACCATTCGAGAACTTATTGTCCGATTGGTCTGCCAATTTTTGTCCCGTATATGTTTGAGACCAGGAACAAGATGAGCCATTCCATTTTAAAATCGCTTCATTAGTTCGGGAGCTATGGCCTCCCAAAGTTGCCAAGGCAGAGGTCCGGGAAATACACTTTTCCCGTTTTTTCCCAAACCACTCGTACGATTTGTCTGAAAATTTTAGGGGATACTCTGGGCATATCCCAAAGTAATCGTACCGAGTTATTTAAAAATCTATCGAGGGGTTTGGGCGTTACAGCCTATGAAAATTTTGTGAAGTGTGCAGCCTGCATTCCTGGTGAAACGACCTCTTTGCTAAAAGAGACGTAATTCCGGCTCTAATAATGCTAGCAACACGTTCTAACTTGCAGGATAGATGATAAATATTGTCCTTAAGAGATCCACAAAGCGATTTTAAAATCGGACGATAAGTTTTCAAATGGGAATTTTTTTCCTGCCGGAGGGGAGTGATTTCCCATGTTAAACGGCGAAAAAAGCGAAACTTCGGCACTCTTTTGCGGACCATTCGAGAACTTATTATCCGATTGGTCTGCCAATTTTTGTCCCGTATATTTTTGAGACCAGAAACAAGATGAGCCATTCCATTTTAAAATCGGTTCATTAGTTCGGGAGCTATGGCCTCCCAAAGTTGCCAAGGCAGAGGTCCGGGAAATACACTTTTCCCGTTTTTTCCCAAACCACTCGTACGATTTGTCTGAAAATTTTAGGGGATATTCTGGGCATATCCCAAAGTAATCGTACCGAGTTATTTAAAAATCTATCGAGGGGTTTGGGCGTTACAGCCTATGAAAATTTTGTGAAGTGTGCAGCCTGCATTCCTGGTGAAACGACCTCTTTGCTAAAAGAGACGTAATTCCGGCTCTAATAATGCTAGCAACACGTTCTAACTTGCAGGATAGATGATAAATATTGTCCTTAAGAGATCCACAAAGCGATTTTAAAATCGGACGATAAGTTTTCAAATGGGAATTTTTTTCCTGCCGGAGGGGAGTGATTTCCCATGTTAAACGGCGAAAAAAGCGAAACTTCGGCACTCTTTTGCGGACCATTCGAGAATTTATTATCCGATTGGTCTGCCAATTTTTGTCCCGTATATTTTTGAGACCAGAAACAAGATGAGCCATTCCATTTTAAAATCGGTTCATTAGTTCGGGAGCTATGGCCTCCCAAAGTTGCCAAGGCAGAGGTCCGGGAAATACACTTTTCCCGTTTTTTCCCAAACCACTCGTACGATTTGTCTGAAAATTTTAGGGGATATTCTGGGCATATCCCAAAGTAATCGTACCGAGTTATTTAAAAATCTATCGAGGGGTTTGGGCGTTACAGCCTATGAAAATTTTGTGAAGTGTGCAGCCTGCATTCCTGGTGAAACGACCTCTTTGCTAAAAGAGACGTAATTCCGGCTCTAATAATGCTAGCAACACGTTCTAACTTGCAGGATAGATGATAAATATTGTCCTTAAGAGATCCACAAAGCGATTTTAAAATCGGACGATAAGTTTTCAAATGGGAATTTTTTTCCTGCCGGAGGGGAGTGATTTCCCATGTTAAACGGCGAAAAAAGCGAAACTTCGGCACTCTTTTGCGGACCATTCGAGAACTTATTATCCGATTGGTCTGCCAATTTTTGTCCCCTATATATTTTTGAGACCAGGAACAAGATGAGCCATTCCATTTTAAAATCGCTTCATTAGTTCGGGAGCTATGGCCTCCCAAAGTTGCCAAGGCAGAGGTCCGGGAAATACACTTTTCCCGTTTTTTCCCAAACCACTCGTACGATTTGTCTGAAAATTTTAGGGGATATTCAGGGCATATCCCAAAGTAATCGTAATGAGTTACTTAAAAATCTATCGAGGGGTTTGGGCGTTACAGCCTATGAAAATTTTGTGAAGTGTGCAGCCTGCATTCCTGGTGAAACGACCTCTTTGCTAAAAGAGACGTAATTCCGGCTCTAATAATGCTAGCAACACGTTCTAACTTGCAGGATAGATGATAAATATTGTCCTTAAGAGATCCACAAAGCGATTTTAAAATCGGACGATAAGTTTTCAAATGGGAATTTTTTTCCTGCCGGAGGGGAGTGATTTCCCATGTTAAACGGCGAAAAAAGCGAAACTTCGGCACTCTTTTGCGGACCATTCGAGAACTTATTATCCGATTGGTCTGCCAATTTTTGTCCCGTATATTTTTGAGACCAGGAACAAGATGAGCCATTCCATTTTAAAATCGCTTCATTAGTTCGGGAGCTATGGCCTCCCAAAGTTGCCAAGGCAGAGGTCCGGGAAATACACTTTTCCCGTTTTTTCCCAAACCACTCGTACGATTTGTCTGAAAATTTTAGGGGATATTCAGGGCATATCCCAAAGTAATCGTAATGAGTTACTTAAAAATCTATCGAGGGGTTTGGGCGTTACAGCCTATGAAAATTTTGTGAAGTGTGCAGTCTGCATTCCTGGTGAAACGACCTCTTTGCTAAAAGAGACGTAATTCCGGCTCTAATAATGCTAGCAACACGTTCTAACTTGCAGGATAGATGATAAATATTGTCCTTAAGAGATCCGCAAAGCGATTTTAAAATCAGACGATAAGTTTTCAAATGGGAATTTTTTTCCCGCCGGAGGGGAGTGATTTCCCATGTTAAACGGCGAAAAAAGTCAAACTTTGGCTTTCTTTTGCGGACCATTGGAGAACTTATTATCCGATTGGTCTGCCAATTTTTGTCCCGTATAATTTTGAGACCAGGAACAAGATGAGCCATTCCATTTTAAAATCGGTCCATTAGTTTGGGAGGTATGGCCTCCCAAAGTTGCCAAGGCAGAGGTCCGGGAAATACACTTTTCCCGTTTTTTCCCAAACCGCTCGTACGATTAGTCTGAAATTTTAGGGGATATTCTGGGCATATCCCAAAGTAATCGTACCGAGTTATTTAAAAATCTATCGAGGGGTTTGGATTTTCCCATTTGGGCCCATGTTAAAATTGGGACCCGTGAATGCACTGAAATTTGGTTGATTCCCGTTTCTCCCAAACCACTCCTACGATTTGTCTGAAAATTGCTGTGCATATTCTCTGCATATCCAAGATTAATCGTACCAAGCGATTTTAAAATCCATCGAGGGGTTTGGGAGTTACAGCCTACGAAAATTACGAAAATGTGCAAATCGTCTCCATTCCTCGTGAAACGCACGTTTTTCGCATTTTTCCTAAAAGAGACGTAATTCCGGCTCTAATAATGCTAGCAACACGTTCTAACTTGCAGGATAGATGTTTTGTCTCGTTCTAAAGAGATCCACAAAGGGATTTTAAAATCCATCGAGTGGTTTTTGAGTTAGAGCAAATCAACCAAAATTTGGTTGATTCCCATTTTCTCCCAAACCACTCCTACGATTTGTCTGAAAATTGCTGTGCATATTCTCTGTATATCAATCATTAATCGTACCAAGCGATTTTAAAATCCATCGAGGGGTTTGGGAGTTACAGCCTACGAAAGTTGGAAAGTGTGCAAATCGTCTCCATTCGTCGTGAAACGCACGTTTTTCGCATTTTTCCAAAAAGAGACGTAATTCCGGCTCTAATAATGCTAGCAACACGTTCTAACTTGCAGGATAGATGTTTTGTCTCGTTCTACAGAGATCCACAAAGGGATTTTAAAATCCATCGAGTGGTTTTTGAGTTAGAGCAAATCAACCAAAATTTGGTTGATTCCCATTTTCTCCCAAACCACTCCTACGATTTGTCTGAAAATTGCTGTGCATATTCTCTGTATATCCAAGATTAATCGTACAAAGCGATTTTAAAATCCATCGAGGGGTTTTCGATTTAGAGCATACCACTTTTTTCCCCCCGGACTGCACTGAAATTTGGTTGATTCCCATTTTCTCCCAAACCACTCCTACGATTTGTCTGAAAATTTTAGGGGATATTCTGGGCATATCCCAAAGTAATCGTACCGAGTTATTTAAAAATCTATCGAGGGGTTTGGGCGTTACAGCCTATGAAAATTTTGTGAAGTGTGCAGTCTGCATTCCTGGTGAAACGACCTCTTTGCTAAAAGAGACGTAATTCCGGCTCTAATAATGCTAGCAACACGTTCTAACTTGCAGGATAGATGATAAATATTGTCCTTAAGAGATCCGCAAAGCGATTTTAAAATCGGACGATAAGTTTTTAAATGGGAATTTTTTTCCTGCCGGAGGGGAGTGATTTCCCATGTTAAACGGCGAAAAAAGCGAAACTTCGGCACTCTTTTGAGGACCATTCGAGAACTTATTGTCCGATTGGTCTGCCAATTTTTGTCCCGTATATTTTTGAGACCAGGAACAAGATGAGCCATTCCATTTTAAAATCGCTTCATTAGTTCGGGAGCTATGGCCTCCCAAAGTTGCCAAGGCAGAGGTCCGGGAAATACACTTTTCCCGTTTTTTCCCAAACCACTCGTACGATTTGTCTGAAAATTTTAGGGGATATTCTGGGCATATCCCAAAGTAATCGTACCGAGTTACTTAAAAATCTATCGAGGGGTTTGGGCGTTACAGCCTATGAAAATTTTGTGAAGTGTGCAGTCTGCATTCCTGGTGAAACGACCTCTTTGCTAAAAGAGACGTAATTCCGGCTCTAATAATGCTAGCAACACGTTCTAACTTGCAGGATAGATGATAAATATTGTCCTTAAGCGATCCGCAAAGCGATTTTAAAATCGGACGATAAGTTTTTAAATGGGAATTTTTTTCCTGCCGGAGGGGAGTGATTTCCCATGTTAAACGGCGAAAAAAGCGAAACTTCGGCACTCTTTTGAGGACCATTCGAGAACTTATTGTCCGATTGGTCTGCCAATTTTTGTCCCGTATATTTTTGAGACCAGGAACAAGATGAGCCATTCCATTTTAAAATCGCTTCATTAGTTCGGGAGCTATGGCCTCCCAAAGTTGCCAAGGCAGAGGTCCGGGAAATACACTTTTCCCGTTTTTTCCCAAACCACTCGTACGATTTGTCTGAAAATTTTAGGGGATATTCTGGGCATATCCCAAAGTAATCGTACCGAGTTACTTAAAAATCTATCGAGGGGTTTGGGCGTTACAGCCTATGAAAATTTTGTGAAGTGTGCAGTCTGCATTCCTGGTGAAACGACCTCTTTGCTAAAAGAGACGTAATTCCGGCTCTAATAATGCTAGCAACACGTTCTAACTTGCAGGATAGATGATACATATTGTCCTTAAGAGATCCGCAAAGCGATTTTAAAATCGGACGATAAGTTTTTAAATGGGAATTTTTTTCCTGCCGGAGGGGAGTGATTTCCCATGTTAAACGGCGAAAAAAGCGAAACTTCGGCACTCTTTTGAGGACCATTCGAGAACTTATTGTCCGATTGGTCTGCCAATTTTTGTCCCGTATATGTTTGAGACCAGGAACAAGATGAGCCATTCCATTTTAAAATCGCTTCATTAGTTCGGGAGCTATGGCCTCCCAAAGTTGCCAAGGCAGAGGTCCGGGAAATACACTTTTCCCGTTTTTTCCCAAACCACTCGTACGATTTGTCTGAAAATTTTAGGGGATACTCTGGGCATATCCCAAAGTAATCGTACCGAGTTATTTAAAAATCTATCGAGGGGTTTGGGCGTTACAGCCTATGAAAATTTTGTGAAGTGTGCAGCCTGCATTCCTGGTGAAACGACCTCTTTGCTAAAAGAGACGTAATTCCGGCTCTAATAATGCTAGCAACACGTTCTAACTTGCAGGATAGATGATAAATATTGTCCTTAAGAGATCCACAAAGCGATTTTAAAATCGGACGATAAGTTTTCAAATGGGAATTTTTTTCCTGCCGGAGGGGAGTGATTTCCCATGTTAAACGGCGAAAAAAGCGAAACTTCGGCACTCTTTTGCGGACCATTCGAGAACTTATTATCCGATTGGTCTGCCAATTTTTGTCCCGTATATTTTTGAGACCAGAAACAAGATGAGCCATTCCATTTTAAAATCGGTTCATTAGTTCGGGAGCTATGGCCTCCCAAAGTTGCCAAGGCAGAGGTCCGGGAAATACACTTTTCCCGTTTTTTCCCAAACCACTCGTACGATTTGTCTGAAAATTTTAGGGGATATTCTGGGCATATCCCAAAGTAATCGTACCGAGTTATTTAAAAATCTATCGAGGGGTTTGGGCGTTACAGCCTATGAAAATTTTGTGAAGTGTGCAGCCTGCATTCCTGGTGAAACGACCTCTTTGCTAAAAGAGACGTAATTCCGGCTCTAATAATGCTAGCAACACGTTCTAACTTGCAGGATAGATGATAAATATTGTCCTTAAGAGATCCACAAAGCGATTTTAAAATCGGACGATAAGTTTTCAAATGGGAATTTTTTTCCTGCCGGAGGGGAGTGATTTCCCATGTTAAACGGCGAAAAAAGCGAAACTTCGGCACTCTTTTGCGGACCATTCGAGAACTTATTATCCGATTGGTCTGCCAATTTTTGTCCCGTATATTTTTGAGACCAGAAACAAGATGAGCCATTCCATTTTAAAATCGGTTCATTAGTTCGGGAGCTATGGCCTCCCAAAGTTGCCAAGGCAGAGGTCCGGGAAATACACTTTTCCCGTTTTTTCCCAAACCACTCGTACGATTTGTCTGAAAATTTTAGGGGATATTCTGGGCATATCCCAAAGTAATCGTACCGAGTTATTTAAAAATCTATCGAGGGGTTTGGGCGTTACAGCCTATGAAAATTTTGTGAAGTGTGCAGCCTGCATTCCTGGTGAAACGACCTCTTTGCTAAAAGAGACGTAATTCCGGCTCTAATAATGCTAGCAACACGTTCTAACTTGCAGGATAGATGATAAATATTGTCCTTAAGAGATCCACAAAGCGATTTTAAAATCGGACGATAAGTTTTCAAATGGGAATTTTTTTCCTGCCGGAGGGGAGTGATTTCCCATGTTAAACGGCGAAAAAAGCGAAACTTCGGCACTCTTTTGCGGACCATTCGAGAACTTATTATCCGATTGGTCTGCCAATTTTTGTCCCCTATATATTTTTGAGACCAGGAACAAGATGAGCCATTCCATTTTAAAATCGCTTCATTAGTTCGGGAGCTATGGCCTCCCAAAGTTGCCAAGGCAGAGGTCCGGGAAATACACTTTTCCCGTTTTTTCCCAAACCACTCGTACGATTTGTCTGAAAATTTTAGGGGATATTCAGGGCATATCCCAAAGTAATCGTAATGAGTTACTTAAAAATCTATCGAGGGGTTTGGGCGTTACAGCCTATGAAAATTTTGTGAAGTGTGCAGTCTGCATTCCTGGTGAAACGACCTCTTTGCTAAAAGAGACGTAATTCCGGCTCTAATAATGCTAGCAACACGTTCTAACTTGCAGGATAGATGATAAATATTGTCCTTAAGAGATCCACAAAGCGATTTTAAAATCGGACGATAAGTTTTCAAATGGGAATTTTTTTCCTGCCGGAGGGGAGTGATTTCCCATGTTAAACGGCGAAAAAAGCGAAACTTCGGCACTCTTTTGCGGACCATTCGAGAACTTATTATCCGATTGGTCTGCCAATTTTTGTCCCGTATATTTTTGAGACCAGGAACAAGATGAGCCATTCCATTTTAAAATCGCTTCATTAGTTCGGGAGCTATGGCCTCCCAAAGTTGCCAAGGCAGAGGTCCGGGAAATACACTTTTCCCGTTTTTTCCCAAACCACTCGTACGATTTGTCTGAAAATTTTAGGGGATATTCAGGGCATATCCCAAAGTAATCGTAATGAGTTACTTAAAAATCTATCGAGGGGTTTGGGCGTTACAGCCTATGAAAATTTTGTGAAGTGTGCAGTCTGCATTCCTGGTGAAACGACCTCTTTGCTAAAAGAGACGTAATTCCGGCTCTAATAATGCTAGCAACACGTTCTAACTTGCAGGATAGATGATAAATATTGTCCTTAAGAGATCCGCAAAGCGATTTTAAAATCAGACGATAAGTTTTCAAATGGGAATTTTTTTCCCGCCGGAGGGGAGTGATTTCCCATGTTAAACGGCGAAAAAAGTCAAACTTTGGCTTTCTTTTGCGGACCATTGGAGAACTTATTATCCGATTGGTCTGCCAATTTTTGTCCCGTATAATTTTGAGACCAGGAACAAGATGAGCCATTCCATTTTAAAATCGGTCCATTAGTTTGGGAGGTATGGCCTCCCAAAGTTGCCAAGGCAGAGGTCCGGGAAATACACTTTTCCCGTTTTTTCCCAAACCGCTCGTACGATTAGTCTGAAAATTTTAGGGGATATTCTGGGCATATCCCAAAGTAATCGTACCGAGTTATTTAAAAATCTATCGAGGGGTTTGGATTTTCCCATTTGGGCCCATGTTAAAATTGGGACCCGTGAATGCACTGAAATTTGGTTGATTCCCGTTTCTCCCAAACCACTCCTACGATTTGTCTGAAAATTGCTGTGCATATTCTCTGCATATCCAAGATTAATCGTACCAAGCGATTTTAAAATCCATCGAGGGGTTTGGGAGTTACAGCCTACGAAAATTACGAAAATGTGCAAATCGTCTCCATTCCTCGTGAAACGCACGTTTTTCGCATTTTTCCTAAAAGAGACGTAATTCCGGCTCTAATAATGCTAGCAACACGTTCTAACTTGCAGGATAGATGTTTTGTCTCGTTCTAAAGAGATCCACAAAGGGATTTTAAAATCCATCGAGTGGTTTTTGAGTTAGAGCAAATCAACCAAAATTTGGTTGATTCCCATTTTCTCCCAAACCACTCCTACGATTTGTCTGAAAATTGCTGTGCATATTCTCTGTATATCAATCATTAATCGTACCAAGCGATTTTAAAATCCATCGAGGGGTTTGGGAGTTACAGCCTACGAAAGTTGGAAAGTGTGCAAATCGTCTCCATTCGTCGTGAAACGCACGTTTTTCGCATTTTTCCAAAAAGAGACGTAATTCCGGCTCTAATAATGCTAGCAACACGTTCTAACTTGCAGGATAGATGTTTTGTCTCGTTCTACAGAGATCCACAAAGGGATTTTAAAATCCATCGAGTGGTTTTTGAGTTAGAGCAAATCAACCAAAATTTGGTTGATTCCCATTTTCTCCCAAACCACTCCTACGATTTGTCTGAAAATTGCTGTGCATATTCTCTGTATATCCAAGATTAATCGTACAAAGCGATTTTAAAATCCATCGAGGGGTTTTCGATTTAGAGCATACCACTTTTTTCCCCCCGGACTGCACTGAAATTTGGTTGATTCCCATTTTCTCCCAAACCACTCCTACGATTTGTCTGAAAATTTTAGGGGATATTCTGGGCATATCCCAAAGTAATCGTACCGAGTTATTTAAAAATCTATCGAGGGGTTTGGGCGTTACAGCCTATGAAAATTTTGTGAAGTGTGCAGTCTGCATTCCTGGTGAAACGACCTCTTTGCTAAAAGAGACGTAATTCCGGCTCTAATAATGCTAGCAACACGTTCTAACTTGCAGGATAGATGATAAATATTGTCCTTAAGAGATCCGCAAAGCGATTTTAAAATCGGACGATAAGTTTTTAAATGGGAATTTTTTTCCTGCCGGAGGGGAGTGATTTCCCATGTTAAACGGCGAAAAAAGCGAAACTTCGGCACTCTTTTGAGGACCATTCGAGAACTTATTGTCCGATTGGTCTGCCAATTTTTGTCCCGTATATTTTTGAGACCAGGAACAAGATGAGCCATTCCATTTTAAAATCGCTTCATTAGTTCGGGAGCTATGGCCTCCCAAAGTTGCCAAGGCAGAGGTCCGGGAAATACACTTTTCCCGTTTTTTCCCAAACCACTCGTACGATTTGTCTGAAAATTTTAGGGGATATTCTGGGCATATCCCAAAGTAATCGTACCGAGTTACTTAAAAATCTATCGAGGGGTTTGGGCGTTACAGCCTATGAAAATTTTGTGAAGTGTGCAGTCTGCATTCCTGGTGAAACGACCTCTTTGCTAAAAGAGACGTAATTCCGGCTCTAATAATGCTAGCAACACGTTCTAACTTGCAGGATAGATGATAAATATTGTCCTTAAGAGATCCGCAAAGCGATTTTAAAATCGGACGATAAGTTTTTAAATGGGAATTTTTTTCCTGCCGGAGGGGAGTGATTTCCCATGTTAAACGGCGAAAAAAGCGAAACTTCGGCACTCTTTTGAGGACCATTCGAGAACTTATTGTCCGATTGGTCTGCCAATTTTTGTCCCGTATATTTTTGAGACCAGGAACAAGATGAGCCATTCCATTTTAAAATCGCTTCATTAGTTCGGGAGCTATGGCCTCCCAAAGTTGCCAAGGCAGAGGTCCGGGAAATACACTTTTCCCGTTTTTTCCCAAACCACTCGTACGATTTGTCTGAAAATTTTAGGGGATATTCTGGGCATATCCCAAAGTAATCGTACCGAGTTACTTAAAAATCTATCGAGGGGTTTGGGCGTTACAGCCTATGAAAATTTTGTGAAGTGTGCAGTCTGCATTCCTGGTGAAACGACCTCTTTGCTAAAAGAGACGTAATTCCGGCTCTAATAATGCTAGCAACACGTTCTAACTTGCAGGATAGATGATACATATTGTCCTTAAGAGATCCGCAAAGCGATTTTAAAATCGGACGATAAGTTTTTAAATGGGAATTTTTTTCCTGCCGGAGGGGAGTGATTTCCCATGTTAAACGGCGAAAAAAGCGAAACTTCGGCACTCTTTTGAGGACCATTCGAGAACTTATTGTCCGATTGGTCTGCCAATTTTTGTCCCGTATATGTTTGAGACCAGGAACAAGATGAGCCATTCCATTTTAAAATCGCTTCATTAGTTCGGGAGCTATGGCCTCCCAAAGTTGCCAAGGCAGAGGTCCGGGAAATACACTTTTCCCGTTTTTTCCCAAACCACTCGTACGATTTGTCTGAAAATTTTAGGGGATACTCTGGGCATATCCCAAAGTAATCGTACCGAGTTATTTAAAAATCTATCGAGGGGTTTGGGCGTTACAGCCTATGAAAATTTTGTGAAGTGTGCAGCCTGCATTCCTGGTGAAACGACCTCTTTGCTAAAAGAGACGTAATTCCGGCTCTAATAATGCTAGCAACACGTTCTAACTTGCAGGATAGATGATAAATATTGTCCTTAAGAGATCCACAAAGCGATTTTAAAATCGGACGATAAGTTTTCAAATGGGAATTTTTTTCCTGCCGGAGGGGAGTGATTTCCCATGTTAAACGGCGAAAAAAGCGAAACTTCGGCACTCTTTTGCGGACCATTCGAGAACTTATTATCCGATTGGTCTGCCAATTTTTGTCCCGTATATTTTTGAGACCAGAAACAAGATGAGCCATTCCATTTTAAAATCGGTTCATTAGTTCGGGAGCTATGGCCTCCCAAAGTTGCCAAGGCAGAGGTCCGGGAAATACACTTTTCCCGTTTTTTCCCAAACCACTCGTACGATTTGTCTGAAAATTTTAGGGGATATTCTGGGCATATCCCAAAGTAATCGTACCGAGTTATTTAAAAATCTATCGAGGGGTTTGGGCGTTACAGCCTATGAAAATTTTGTGAAGTGTGCAGCCTGCATTCCTGGTGAAACGACCTCTTTGCTAAAAGAGACGTAATTCCGGCTCTAATAATGCTAGCAACACGTTCTAACTTGCAGGATAGATGATAAATATTGTCCTTAAGAGATCCACAAAGCGATTTTAAAATCGGACGATAAGTTTTCAAATGGGAATTTTTTTCCTGCCGGAGGGGAGTGATTTCCCATGTTAAACGGCGAAAAAAGCGAAACTTCGGCACTCTTTTGCGGACCATTCGAGAATTTATTATCCGATTGGTCTGCCAATTTTTGTCCCGTATATTTTTGAGACCAGAAACAAGATGAGCCATTCCATTTTAAAATCGGTTCATTAGTTCGGGAGCTATGGCCTCCCAAAGTTGCCAAGGCAGAGGTCCGGGAAATACACTTTTCCCGTTTTTTCCCAAACCACTCGTACGATTTGTCTGAAAATTTTAGGGGATATTCTGGGCATATCCCAAAGTAATCGTACCGAGTTATTTAAAAATCTATCGAGGGGTTTGGGCGTTACAGCCTATGAAAATTTTGTGAAGTGTGCAGCCTGCATTCCTGGTGAAACGACCTCTTTGCTAAAAGAGACGTAATTCCGGCTCTAATAATGCTAGCAACACGTTCTAACTTGCAGGATAGATGATAAATATTGTCCTTAAGAGATCCACAAAGCGATTTTAAAATCGGACGATAAGTTTTCAAATGGGAATTTTTTTCCTGCCGGAGGGGAGTGATTTCCCATGTTAAACGGCGAAAAAAGCGAAACTTCGGCACTCTTTTGCGGACCATTCGAGAACTTATTATCCGATTGGTCTGCCAATTTTTGTCCCCTATATATTTTTGAGACCAGGAACAAGATGAGCCATTCCATTTTAAAATCGCTTCATTAGTTCGGGAGCTATGGCCTCCCAAAGTTGCCAAGGCAGAGGTCCGGGAAATACACTTTTCCCGTTTTTTCCCAAACCACTCGTACGATTTGTCTGAAAATTTTAGGGGATATTCAGGGCATATCCCAAAGTAATCGTAATGAGTTACTTAAAAATCTATCGAGGGGTTTGGGCGTTACAGCCTATGAAAATTTTGTGAAGTGTGCAGTCTGCATTCCTGGTGAAACGACCTCTTTGCTAAAAGAGACGTAATTCCGGCTCTAATAATGCTAGCAACACGTTCTAACTTGCAGGATAGATGATAAATATTGTCCTTAAGAGATCCACAAAGCGATTTTAAAATCGGACGATAAGTTTTCAAATGGGAATTTTTTTCCTGCCGGAGGGGAGTGATTTCCCATGTTAAACGGCGAAAAAAGCGAAACTTCGGCACTCTTTTGCGGACCATTCGAGAACTTATTATCCGATTGGTCTGCCAATTTTTGTCCCGTATATTTTTGAGACCAGGAACAAGATGAGCCATTCCATTTTAAAATCGCTTCATTAGTTCGGGAGCTATGGCCTCCCAAAGTTGCCAAGGCAGAGGTCCGGGAAATACACTTTTCCCGTTTTTTCCCAAACCACTCGTACGATTTGTCTGAAAATTTTAGGGGATATTCAGGGCATATCCCAAAGTAATCGTAATGAGTTACTTAAAAATCTATCGAGGGGTTTGGGCGTTACAGCCTATGAAAATTTTGTGAAGTGTGCAGTCTGCATTCCTGGTGAAACGACCTCTTTGCTAAAAGAGACGTAATTCCGGCTCTAATAATGCTAGCAACACGTTCTAACTTGCAGGATAGATGATAAATATTGTCCTTAAGAGATCCGCAAAGCGATTTTAAAATCAGACGATAAGTTTTCAAATGGGAATTTTTTTCCCGCCGGAGGGGAGTGATTTCCCATGTTAAACGGCGAAAAAAGTCAAACTTTGGCTTTCTTTTGCGGACCATTGGAGAACTTATTATCCGATTGGTCTGCCAATTTTTGTCCCGTATAATTTTGAGACCAGGAACAAGATGAGCCATTCCATTTTAAAATCGGTCCATTAGTTTGGGAGGTATGGCCTCCCAAAGTTGCCAAGGCAGAGGTCCGGGAAATACACTTTTCCCGTTTTTTCCCAAACCGCTCGTACGATTAGTCTGAAAATTTTAGGGGATATTCTGGGCATATCCCAAAGTAATCGTACCGAGTTATTTAAAAATCTATCGAGGGGTTTGGATTTTCCCATTTGGGCCCATGTTAAAATTGGGACCCGTGAATGCACTGAAATTTGGTTGATTCCCGTTTCTCCCAAACCACTCCTACGATTTGTCTGAAAATTGCTGTGCATATTCTCTGCATATCCAAGATTAATCGTACCAAGCGATTTTAAAATCCATCGAGGGGTTTGGGAGTTACAGCCTACGAAAATTACGAAAATGTGCAAATCGTCTCCATTCCTCGTGAAACGCACGTTTTTCGCATTTTTCCTAAAAGAGACGTAATTCCGGCTCTAATAATGCTAGCAACACGTTCTAACTTGCAGGATAGATGTTTTGTCTCGTTCTAAAGAGATCCACAAAGGGATTTTAAAATCCATCGAGTGGTTTTTGAGTTAGAGCAAATCAACCAAAATTTGGTTGATTCCCATTTTCTCCCAAACCACTCCTACGATTTGTCTGAAAATTGCTGTGCATATTCTCTGTATATCAATCATTAATCGTACCAAGCGATTTTAAAATCCATCGAGGGGTTTGGGAGTTACAGCCTACGAAAGTTGGAAAGTGTGCAAATCGTCTCCATTCGTCGTGAAACGCACGTTTTTCGCATTTTTCCAAAAAGAGACGTAATTCCGGCTCTAATAATGCTAGCAACACGTTCTAACTTGCAGGATAGATGTTTTGTCTCGTTCTACAGAGATCCACAAAGGGATTTTAAAATCCATCGAGTGGTTTTTGAGTTAGAGCAAATCAACCAAAATTTGGTTGATTCCCATTTTCTCCCAAACCACTCCTACGATTTGTCTGAAAATTGCTGTGCATATTCTCTGTATATCCAAGATTAATCGTACAAAGCGATTTTAAAATCCATCGAGGGGTTTTCGATTTAGAGCATACCACTTTTTTCCCCCCGGACTGCACTGAAATTTGGTTGATTCCCATTTTCTCCCAAACCACTCCTACGATTTGTCTGAAAATTTTAGGGGATATTCTGGGCATATCCCAAAGTAATCGTACCGAGTTATTTAAAAATCTATCGAGGGGTTTGGGCGTTACAGCCTATGAAAATTTTGTGAAGTGTGCAGTCTGCATTCCTGGTGAAACGACCTCTTTGCTAAAAGAGACGTAATTCCGGCTCTAATAATGCTAGCAACACGTTCTAACTTGCAGGATAGATGATAAATATTGTCCTTAAGAGATCCGCAAAGCGATTTTAAAATCGGACGATAAGTTTTTAAATGGGAATTTTTTTCCTGCCGGAGGGGAGTGATTTCCCATGTTAAACGGCGAAAAAAGCGAAACTTCGGCACTCTTTTGAGGACCATTCGAGAACTTATTGTCCGATTGGTCTGCCAATTTTTGTCCCGTATATTTTTGAGACCAGGAACAAGATGAGCCATTCCATTTTAAAATCGCTTCATTAGTTCGGGAGCTATGGCCTCCCAAAGTTGCCAAGGCAGAGGTCCGGGAAATACACTTTTCCCGTTTTTTCCCAAACCACTCGTACGATTTGTCTGAAAATTTTAGGGGATATTCTGGGCATATCCCAAAGTAATCGTACCGAGTTACTTAAAAATCTATCGAGGGGTTTGGGCGTTACAGCCTATGAAAATTTTGTGAAGTGTGCAGTCTGCATTCCTGGTGAAACGACCTCTTTGCTAAAAGAGACGTAATTCCGGCTCTAATAATGCTAGCAACACGTTCTAACTTGCAGGATAGATGATAAATATTGTCCTTAAGAGATCCGCAAAGCGATTTTAAAATCGGACGATAAGTTTTTAAATGGGAATTTTTTTCCTGCCGGAGGGGAGTGATTTCCCATGTTAAACGGCGAAAAAAAGCGAAACTTCGGCACTCTTTTGAGGACCATTCGAGAACTTATTGTCCGATTGGTCTGCCAATTTTTGTCCCGTATATTTTTGAGACCAGGAACAAGATGAGCCATTCCATTTTAAAATCGCTTCATTAGTTCGGGAGCTATGGCCTCCCAAAGTTGCCAAGGCAGAGGTCCGGGAAATACACTTTTCCCGTTTTTTCCCAAACCACTCGTACGATTTGTCTGAAAATTTTAGGGGATATTCTGGGCATATCCCAAAGTAATCGTACCGAGTTACTTAAAAATCTATCGAGGGGTTTGGGCGTTACAGCCTATGAAAATTTTGTGAAGTGTGCAGTCTGCATTCCTGGTGAAACGACCTCTTTGCTAAAAGAGACGTAATTCCGGCTCTAATAATGCTAGCAACACGTTCTAACTTGCAGGATAGATGATACATATTGTCCTTAAGAGATCCGCAAAGCGATTTTAAAATCGGACGATAAGTTTTTAAATGGGAATTTTTTTCCTGCCGGAGGGGAGTGATTTCCCATGTTAAACGGCGAAAAAAGCGAAACTTCGGCACTCTTTTGAGGACCATTCGAGAACTTATTGTCCGATTGGTCTGCCAATTTTTGTCCCGTATATGTTTGAGACCAGGAACAAGATGAGCCATTCCATTTTAAAATCGCTTCATTAGTTCGGGAGCTATGGCCTCCCAAAGTTGCCAAGGCAGAGGTCCGGGAAATACACTTTTCCCGTTTTTTCCCAAACCACTCGTACGATTTGTCTGAAAATTTTAGGGGATACTCTGGGCATATCCCAAAGTAATCGTACCGAGTTATTTAAAAATCTATCGAGGGGTTTGGGCGTTACAGCCTATGAAAATTTTGTGAAGTGTGCAGCCTGCATTCCTGGTGAAACGACCTCTTTGCTAAAAGAGACGTAATTCCGGCTCTAATAATGCTAGCAACACGTTCTAACTTGCAGGATAGATGATAAATATTGTCCTTAAGAGATCCACAAAGCGATTTTAAAATCGGACGATAAGTTTTCAAATGGGAATTTTTTTCCTGCCGGAGGGGAGTGATTTCCCATGTTAAACGGCGAAAAAAGCGAAACTTCGGCACTCTTTTGCGGACCATTCGAGAACTTATTATCCGATTGGTCTGCCAATTTTTGTCCCGTATATTTTTGAGACCAGAAACAAGATGAGCCATTCCATTTTAAAATCGGTTCATTAGTTCGGGAGCTATGGCCTCCCAAAGTTGCCAAGGCAGAGGTCCGGGAAATACACTTTTCCCGTTTTTTTCCCAAACCACTCGTACGATTTGTCTGAAAATTTTAGGGGATATTCTGGGCATATCCCAAAGTAATCGTACCGAGTTATTTAAAAATCTATCGAGGGGTTTGGGCGTTACAGCCTATGAAAATTTTGTGAAGTGTGCAGCCTGCATTCCTGGTGAAACGACCTCTTTGCTAAAAGAGACGTAATTCCGGCTCTAATAATGCTAGCAACACGTTCTAACTTGCAGGATAGATGATAAATATTGTCCTTAAGAGATCCACAAAGCGATTTTAAAATCGGACGATAAGTTTTCAAATGGGAATTTTTTTCCTGCCGGAGGGGAGTGATTTCCCATGTTAAACGGCGAAAAAAGCGAAACTTCGGCACTCTTTTGCGGACCATTCGAGAATTTATTATCCGATTGGTCTGCCAATTTTTGTCCCGTATATTTTTGAGACCAGAAACAAGATGAGCCATTCCATTTTAAAATCGGTTCATTAGTTCGGG
>CAKOFA010000385.1:0-29572 GCA_933210815.1 Meta bourneti | reverse complement strand
AACTTGCAGGATAGATGATAAATATTGTCCTTAAGAGATCCACAAAGCGATTTTAAAATCGGACGATAAGTTTTTAAATGGGAATTTTTTTCCTGCCGGAGGGGAGTGATTTCCCATGTTAAACGGCGAAAAAAGCGAAACTTCGGCACTCTTTTGCGGACCATTCGAGAACTTATTATCCGATTGGTCTGCCAATTTTTGTCCCGTATATTTTTGAGACCAGAAACAAGATGAGCCATTCCATTTTAAAATCGGTTCATTAGTTCGGGAGCTATGGCCTCCCAAAGTTGCCAAGGCAGAGGTCCGGGAAATACACTTTTCCCGTTTTTTCCCAAACCACTCGTACGATTTGTCTGAAAATTTTAGGGGATATTCTGGGCATATCCCAAAGTAATCGTACCGAGTTATTTAAAAATCTATCGAGGGGTTTGGGCGTTACAGCCTATGAAAATTTTGTGAAGTGTGCAGCCTGCATTCCTTGTGAAACGACCTCTTTGCTAAAAGAGACGTAATTCCGGCTCTAATAATGCTAGCAACACGTTCTAACTTGCAGGATAGATGATAAATATTGTCCTTAAGAGATCCACAAAGCGATTTTAAAATCGGACGATACGTTTTTAAATGGGAATTTTTTTCCTGCCGGAGGGGAGTGATTTCCCATGTTAAACGGCGAAAAAAGCGAAACTTCGGCACTCTTTTGCGGACCATTCGAGAACTTATTGTCCGATTGGTCTGCCAATTTTTGTCCCGTATATTTTTGAGACCAGGAACAAGATGAGCCATTCCATTTTAAAATCGGTTCATTAGTTCGGGAGCTATGGCCTCCCAAAGTTGCCAAGGCAGAGGTCCGGGAAATACACTTTTCCCGTTTTTTCCCAAACCACTCGTACGATTTGTCTGAAAATTTTAGGGGATATTCTGGGCATATCCCAAAGTAATCGTACCGAGTTATTTAAAAATCTATCGAGGGGTTTGGGCGTTACAGCCTATGAAAATTTTGTGAAGTGTGCAGCCTGCATTCCTTGTGAAACGACCTCTTTGCTAAATGAGACGTAATTCCGGCTCTAATAATGCTAGCAACACGTTCTAACTTGCAGGATAGATGATAAATATTGTCCTTAAGAGATCCACAAAGCGATTTTAAAATCGGACGATAAGTTTTTAAATGGGAATTTTTTTCCTGCCGGAGGGGAGTGATTTCCCATGTTAAACGGCGAAAAAAGCGAAACTTCGGCACTCTTTTGCGGACCATTCGAGAACTTATTATCCGATTGGTCTGCCAATTTTTGTCCCGTATATTTTTGAGACCAGAAACAAGATGAGCCATTCCATTTTAAAATCGGTTCATTAGTTCGGGAGCTATGGCCTCCCAAAGTTGCCAAGGCAGAGGTCCGGGAAATACACTTTTCCCGTTTTTTCCCAAACCACTCGTACGATTTGTCTGAAAATTTTAGGGGATATTCTGGGCATATCCCAAAGTAATCGTACCGAGTTATTTAAAAATCTATCGAGGGGTTTGGGCGTTACAGCCTATGAAAATTTTGTGAAGTGTGCAGCCTGCATTCCTTGTGAAACGACCTCTTTGCTAAATGAGACGTAATTCCGGCTCTAATAATGATAGCAACACGTTCTAACTTGCAGGATAGATGATAAATATTGTCCTTAAGAGATCCACAAAGCGATTTTAATATCGGACGATAAGTTTTTAAATGGGAATTTTTTTCCTGCCGGAGGGGAGTGATTTCCCATGTTAAACGGCGAAAAAAGCGAAACTTCGGCACTCTTTTGCGGACCATTCGAGAACTTATTATCCGATTGGTCTGCCAATTTTTGTCCCGTATATTTTTGAGACCAGGAACAAGATGAGCCATTCCATTTTAAAATCGGTCCATTAGTTCGGGAGGTATGGCCTCCCAAAGTTGCCAAGGCAGAGGTCCGGGAAATCAACTTTTCCCGTTTTTTCCCAAACCGCTCGTACGATTTGTCTGAAAATTTTAGGGGATATTCTGGGCATATCCCAAAGTAATCGTACCGAGTTATTTAAAAATCTATCGAGGGGTTTGGGCGTTACAGCCTATGAAACTTTTGTGAAGTGTGCAGCCTGCATTCCTTGTGAAACGACCTCTTTGCTAAATGAGACGTAATTCCGGCTCTAATAATGCTAGCAACACGTTCTAACTTGCAGGATAGATGATAAATATTGTCCTTAAGAGATCCACAAAGCGATTTTAAAATCGGACGATAAGTTTTTAAATGGGAATTTTTTTCCTGCCGGAGGGGAGTGATTTCCCATGTTAAACGGCGAAAAAAGCGAAACTTCGGCACTCTTTTGCGGACCATTCGAGAACTTATTATCCGATTGGTCTGCCAATTTTTGTCCCGTATATTTTTGAGACCAGAAACAAGATGAGCCATTCCATTTTAAAATCGGTTCATTAGTTCGGGAGCTATGGCCTCCCAAAGTTGCCAAGGCAGAGGTCCGGGAAATACACTTTTCCCGTTTTTTCCCAAACCACTCGTACGATTTGTCTGAAAATTTTAGGGGATATTCTGGGCATATCCCAAAGTAATCGTACCGAGTTATTTAAAAATCTATCGAGGGGTTTGGGCGTTACAGCCTATGAAAATTTTGTGAAGTGTGCAGCCTGCATTCCTTGTGAAACGACCTCTTTGCTAAAAGAGACGTAATTCCGGCTCTAATAATGCTAGCAACACGTTCTAACTTGCAGGATAGATGATAAATATTGTCCTTAAGAGATCCACAAAGCGATTTTAAAATCGGACGATAAGTTTTTAAATGGGAATTTTTTTCCTGCCGGAGGGGAGTGATTTCCCATGTTAAACGGCGAAAAAAGCGAAACTTCGGCACTCTTTTGCGGACCATTCGAGAACTTATTGTCCGATTGGTCTGCCAATTTTTGTCCCGTATATTTTTGAGACCAGGAACAAGATGAGCCATTCCATTTTAAAATCGGTTCATTAGTTCGGGAGCTATGGCCTCCCAAAGTTGCCAAGGCAGAGGTCCGGGAAATACACTTTTCCCGTTTTTTCCCAAACCACTCGTACGATTTGTCTGAAAATTTTAGGGGATATTCTGGGCATATCCCAAAGTAATCGTACCGAGTTATTTAAAAATCTATCGAGGGGTTTGGGCGTTACAGCCTATGAAAATTTTGTGAAGTGTGCAGCCTGCATTCCTTGTGAAACGACCTCTTTGCTAAATGAGACGTAATTCCGGCTCTAATAATGCTAGCAACACGTTCTAACTTGCAGGATAGATGATAAATATTGTCCTTAAGAGATCCACAAAGCGATTTTAAAATCGGACGATAAGTTTTTAAATGGGAATTTTTTTCCTGCCGGAGGGGAGTGATTTCCCATGTTAAACGGCGAAAAAAGCGAAACTTCGGCACTCTTTTGCGGACCATTCGAGAACTTATTATCCGATTGGTCTGCCAATTTTTGTCCCGTATATTTTTGAGACCAGAAACAAGATGAGCCATTCCATTTTAAAATCGGTTCATTAGTTCGGGAGCTATGGCCTCCCAAAGTTGCCAAGGCAGAGGTCCGGGAAATACACTTTTCCCGTTTTTTCCCAAACCACTCGTACGATTTGTCTGAAAATTTTAGGGGATATTCTGGGCATATCCCAAAGTAATCGTACCGAGTTATTTAAAAATCTATCGAGGGGTTTGGGCGTTACAGCCTATGAAAATTTTGTGAAGTGTGCAGCCTGCATTCCTTGTGAAACGACCTCTTTGCTAAATGAGACGTAATTCCGGCTCTAATAATGATAGCAACACGTTCTAACTTGCAGGATAGATGATAAATATTGTCCTTAAGAGATCCACAAAGCGATTTTAATATCGGACGATAAGTTTTTAAATGGGAATTTTTTTCCTGCCGGAGGGGAGTGATTTCCCATGTTAAACGGCGAAAAAAGCGAAACTTCGGCACTCTTTTGCGGACCATTCGAGAACTTATTATCCGATTGGTCTGCCAATTTTTGTCCCGTATATTTTTGAGACCAGGAACAAGATGAGCCATTCCATTTTAAAATCGGTCCATTAGTTCGGGAGGTATGGCCTCCCAAAGTTGCCAAGGCAGAGGTCCGGGAAATCAACTTTTCCCGTTTTTTCCCAAACCGCTCGTACGATTTGTCTGAAAATTTTAGGGGATATTCTGGGCATATCCCAAAGTAATCGTACCGAGTTATTTAAAAATCTATCGAGGGGTTTGGATTTTCCCATTTGGGCCCATGTTAAAATTGTGACCCGTGAATGCACTGAAATTTGGTTGATTCCCGTTTCTCCCAAACCACTCCTACGATTTGTCTGAAAATTGCTGTGCATATTCTCTGCATATCCAAGATTAATCGTACCAAGCGATTTTAAAATCCATCGAGGGGTTTGGGAGTTACAGCCTACGAAAGTTACGAAAATGTGCAAATCGTCTCCATTCCTCGTGAAACGCACGTTTTTCGCATTTTTCCTAAAAGAGACGTAATTCCGGCTCTAATAATGCTAGCAACACGTTCTAACTTGCAGGATAGATGTTTTGTCTCGTTCTAAAGAGATCCACAAAGGGATTTTAAAATCCATCGAGTGGTTTTTGAGTTAGAGCAAATCAACCAAAATTTGGTTGATTCCCATTTTCTCCCAAACCACTCCTACGATTTGTCTGAAAATTGCTGTGCATATTCTCTGTATATCAATCATTAATCGTACCAAGCGATTTTAAAATCCATCGAGGGGTTTGGGAGTTACAGCCTACGAAAGTTGGAAAGTGTGCAAATCGTCTCCATTCGTCGTGAAACGCACGTTTTTCGCATTTTTCCAAAAAGAGACGTAATTCCGGCTCTAATAATGCTAGCAACACGTTCTAACTTGCAGGATAGATGTTTTGTCTCGTTCTACAGAGATCCACAAAGGGATTTTAAAATCCATCGAGTGGTTTTTGAGTTAGAGCAAATCAACCAAAATTTGGTTGATTCCCATTTTCTCCCAAACCACTCCTACGATTTGTCTGAAAATTGCTGTGCATATTCTCTGTATATCCAAGATTAATCGTACAAAGCGATTTTAAAATCCATCGAGGGGTTTTCGATTTAGAGCATACCACTTTTTTCCCCCCGGACTGCACTGAAATTTGGTTGATTCCCATTTTCTCCCAAACCACTCCTACGATTTGTCTGAAAATTTTAGGGGATATTCTGGGCATATCCCAAAGTAATCGTACCGAGTTATTTAAAAATCTATCGAGGGGTTTGGGCGTTACACCCCATGAAAGTTTTGAAGTGTGCAGTCCGCATTCCTTGTGAAACGACCTTTTTGCTAAAAGAGACGTAATTCCGGCTCTAATAATGCTAGCAACACGTTCTAACTTGCAGGATAGATCATAAATATTGTCCTTAAGAGATCCACAAAGCGATTTTAAAATCGGACCATACGTTTTCAAATGGGAATTTTTTTTCTGCCGGAGGGGAGTGATTTCCCATGTTAAACGGCGAAAAAAGCGAAACTTCGGCACTCTTTTGCGGACCATTCGAGAACGTATTGTCCGATTGGTCTGCCAATTTTTGTCCCGTATATTTTTGAGACCAGGAACAAGATGAGCCATTCCATTTTAAAATCGGTTCATTAGTTCGGGAGCTATGGCCTCCCAAAGTTGCCAAGGCAGAGGTCCGGGAAATACACTTTTCCCGTTTTTTCCCAAACCACTCGTACGATTTGTCTGAAAATTTTAGGGGATATTCTGGGCATATCCCAAAGTAATCGTACCGAGTTATTTAAAAATCTATCGAGGGGTTTGGGCGTTACAGCCTATGAAACTTTTGTGAAGTGTGCAGCCTGCATTCCTTGTGAAACGACCTCTTTGCTAAATGAGACGTAATTCCGGCTCTAATAATGCTAGCAACACGTTCTAACTTGCAGGATAGATGATAAATATTGTCCTTAAGAGATCCACAAAGCGATTTTAAAATCGGACGATACGTTTTTAAATGGGAATTTTTTTCCTGCCGGAGGGGAGTGATTTCCCATGTTAAACGGCGAAAAAAGCGAAACTTCGGCACTCTTTTGCGGACCATTCGAGAACTTATTGTCCGATTGGTCTGCCAATTTTTGTCCCGTATATTTTTGAGACCAGGAACAAGATGAGCCATTCCATTTTAAAATCGGTTCATTAGTTCGGGAGCTATGGCCTCCCAAAGTTGCCAAGGCAGAGGTCCGGGAAATACACTTTTCCCGTTTTTTCCCAAACCACTCGTACGATTTGTCTGAAAATTTTAGGGGATATTCTGGGCATATCCCAAAGTAATCGTACCGAGTTATTTAAAAATCTATCGAGGAGTTTGGGCGTTACAGCCTATGAAAATTTTGTGAAGTGTGCAGCCTGCATTCCTTGTGAAACGACCTCTTTGCTAAAAGAGACGTAATTCCGGCTCTAATAATGCTAGCAACACGTTCTAACTTGCAGGATAGATGATAAATATTGTCCTTAAGAGATCCACAAAGCGATTTTAAAATCGGACGATAAGTTTTTAAATGGGAATTTTTTTCCTGCCGGAGGGGAGTGATTTCCCATGTTAAACGGCGAAAAAAGCGAAACTTCGGCACTCTTTTGCGGACCATTCGAGAACTTATTGTCCGATTGGTCTGCCAATTTTTGTTCCGTATATTTTTGAGACCAGAAACAAGATGAGCCATTCCATTTTAAAATCGGTTCATTAGTTCGGGAGCTATGGCCTCCCAAAGTTGCCAAGGCAGAGGTCCGGGAAATACACTTTTCCCGTTTTTTCCCAAACCACTCGTACGATTTGTCTGAAAATTTTAGGGGATATTCTGGGCATATCCCAAAGTAATCGTACCGAGTTATTTAAAAATCTATCGAGGGGTTTGGGCGTTACAGCCTATGAAACTTTTGTGAAGTGTGCAGCCTGCATTCCTTGTGAAACGACCTCTTTGCAAAATGAGACGTAATTCCGGCTCTAATAATGCTAGCAACACGTTCTAACTTGCAGGATAGATGATAAATATTGTCCTTAAGAGATCCACAAAGCGATTTTAAAATCGGACGATAAGTTTTTAAATGGGAATTTTTTTCCTGCCGGAGGGGAGTGATTTCCCATGTTAAACGGCGAAAAAAGCGAAACTTCGGCACTCTTTTGCGGACCATTCGAGAACTTATTGTCCGATTGGTCTGCCAATTTTTGTCCCGTATATTTTTGAGACCAGGAACAAGATGAGCCATTCCATTTTAAAATCGGTTCATTAGTTCGGGAGCTATGGCCTCCCAAAGTTGCCAAGGCAGAGGTCCGGGAAATACACTTTTCCCGTTTTTTCCCAAACCACTCGTACGATTTGTCTGAAAATTTTAGGGGATATTCTGGGCATATCCCAAAGTAATCGTACCGAGTTATTTAAAAATCTATCGAGGGGTTTGGGCGTTACAGCCTATGAAAATTTTGTGAAGTGTGCAGCCTGCATTCCTTGTGAAACGACCTCTTTGCTAAATGAGACGTAATTCCGGCTCTAATAATGCTAGCAACACGTTCTAACTTGCAGGATAGATGATAAATATTGTCCTTAAGAGATCCACAAAGCGATTTTAAAATCGGACGATAAGTTTTTAAATGGGAATTTTTTTCCTGCCGGAGGGGAGTGATTTCCCATGTTAAACGGCGAAAAAAGCGAAACTTCGGCACTCTTTTGCGGACCATTCGAGAACTTATTATCCGATTGGTCTGCCAATTTTTGTCCCGTATATTTTTGAGACCAGAAACAAGATGAGCCATTCCATTTTAAAATCGGTTCATTAGTTCGGGAGCTATGGCCTCCCAAAGTTGCCAAGGCAGAGGTCCGGGAAATACACTTTTCCCGTTTTTTCCCAAACCACTCGTACGATTTGTCTGAAAATTTTAGGGGATATTCTGGGCATATCCCAAAGTAATCGTACCGAGTTATTTAAAAATCTATCGAGGGGTTTGGGCGTTACAGCCTATGAAACTTTTGTGAAGTGTGCAGCCTGCATTCCTTGTGAAACGACCTCTTTGCTAAATGAGACGTAATTCCGGCTCTAATAATGCTAGCAACACGTTCTAACTTGCAGGATAGATGATAAATATTGTCCTTAAGAGATCCACAAAGCGATTTTAAAATCGGACGATAAGTTTTTAAATGGGAATTTTTTTCCTGCCGGAGGGGAGTGATTTCCCATGTTAAACGGCGAAAAAAGCGAAACTTCGGCACTCTTTTGCGGACCATTCGAGAACTTATTGTCCGATTGGTCTGCCAATTTTTGTTCCGTATATTTTTGAGACCAGAAACAAGATGAGCCATTCCATTTTAAAATCGGTTCATTAGTTCGGGAGCTATGGCCTCCCAAAGTTGCCAAGGCAGAGGTCCGGGAAATACACTTTTCCCGTTTTTTCCCAAACCACTCGTACGATTTGTCTGAAAATTTTAGGGGATATTCTGGGCATATCCCAAAGTAATCGTACCGAGTTATTTAAAAATCTATCGAGGGGTTTGGGCGTTACAGCCTATGAAACTTTTGTGAAGTGTGCAGCCTGCATTCCTTGTGAAACGACCTCTTTGCTAAATGAGACGTAATTCCGGCTCTAATAATGCTAGCAACACGTTCTAACTTGCAGGATAGATGATAAATATTGTCCTTAAGAGATCCACAAAGCGATTTTAAAATCGGACGATAAGTTTTTAAATGGGAATTTTTTTCCTGCCGGAGGGGAGTGATTTCCCATGTTAAACGGCGAAAAAAGCGAAACTTCGGCACTCTTTTGCGGACCATTCGAGAACTTATTATCCGATTGGTCTGCCAATTTTTGTCCCGTATATTTTTGAGACCAGAAACAAGATGAGCCATTCCATTTTAAAATCGGTTCATTAGTTCGGGAGCTATGGCCTCCCAAAGTTGCCAAGGCAGAGGTCCGGGAAATACACTTTTCCCGTTTTTTCCCAAACCACTCGTACGATTTGTCTGAAAATTTTAGGGGATATTCTGGGCATATCCCAAAGTAATCGTACCGAGTTATTTAAAAATCTATCGAGGGGTTTGGGCGATACAGCCTATGAAAATTTTGTGAAGTGTGCAGCCTGCATTCCTTGTGAAACGACCTCTTTGCTAAAAGAGACGTAATTCCGGCTCTAATAATGCTAGCAACACGTTCTAACTTGCAGGATAGATGATAAATATTGTCCTTAAGAGATCCACAAAGCGATTTTAAAATCGGACGATAAGTTTTTAAATGGGAATTTTTTTCCTGCCGGAGGGGAGTGATTTCCCATGTTAAACGGCGAAAAAAGCGAAACTTCGGCACTCTTTTGCGGACCATTCGAGAACTTATTGTCCGATTGGTCTGCCAATTTTTGTCCCGTATATTTTTGAGACCAGGAACAAGATGAGCCATTCCATTTTAAAATCGGTTCATTAGTTCGGGAGCTATGGCCTCCCAAAGTTGCCAAGGCAGAGGTCCGGGAAATACACTTTTCCCGTTTTTTCCCAAACCACTCGTACGATTTGTCTGAAAATTTTAGGGGATATTCTGGGCATATCCCAAAGTAATCGTACCGAGTTATTTAAAAATCTATCGAGGGGTTTGGGCGTTACAGCCTATGAAAATTTTGTGAAGTGTGCAGCCTGCATTCCTTGTGAAACGACCTCTTTGCTAAATGAGACGTAATTCCGGCTCTAATAATGCTAGCAACACGTTCTAACTTGCAGGATAGATGATAAATATTGTCCTTAAGAGATCCACAAAGCGATTTTAAAATCGGACGATAAGTTTTTAAATGGGAATTTTTTTCCTGCCGGAGGGGAGTGATTTCCCATGTTAAACGGCGAAAAAAGCGAAACTTCGGCACTCTTTTGCGGACCATTCGAGAACTTATTATCCGATTGGTCTGCCAATTTTTGTCCCGTATATTTTTGAGACCAGAAACAAGATGAGCCATTCCATTTTAAAATCGGTTCATTAGTTCGGGAGCTATGGCCTCCCAAAGTTGCCAAGGCAGAGGTCCGGGAAATACACTTTTCCCGTTTTTTCCCAAACCACTCGTACGATTTGTCTGAAAATTTTAGGGGATATTCTGGGCATATCCCAAAGTAATCGTACCGAGTTATTTAAAAATCTATCGAGGGGTTTGGGCGTTACAGCCTATGAAAATTTTGTGAAGTGTGCAGCCTGCATTCCTTGTGAAACGACCTCTTTGCTAAAAGAGACGTAATTCCGGCTCTAATAATGCTAGCAACACGTTCTAACTTGCAGGATAGATGATAAATATTGTCCTTAAGAGATCCACAAAGCGATTTTAAAATCGGACGATAAGTTTTTAAATGGGAATTTTTTTCCTGCCGGAGGGGAGTGATTTCCCATGTTAAACGGCGAAAAAAGCGAAACTTCGGCACTCTTTTGCGGACCATTCGAGAACTTATTATCCGATTGGTCTGCCAATTTTTGTCCCGTATATTTTTGAGACCAGAAACAAGATGAGCCATTCCATTTTAAAATCGGTTCATTAGTTCGGGAGCTATGGCCTCCCAAAGTTGCCAAGGCAGAGGTCCGGGAAATACACTTTTCCCGTTTTTTCCCAAACCACTCGTACGATTTGTCTGAAAATTTTAGGGGATATTCTGGGCATATCCCAAAGTAATCGTACCGAGTTATTTAAAAATCTATCGAGGGGTTTGGGCGTTACAGCCTATGAAAATTTTGTGAAGTGTGCAGCCTGCATTCCTTGTGAAACGACCTCTTTGCTAAATGAGTCGTAATTCCGGCTCTAATAATGCTAGCAACACGTTCTAACTTGCAGGATAGATGATAAATATTGTCCTTAAGAGATCCACAAAGCGATTTTAAAATCGGACGATAAGTTTTTAAATGGGAATTTTTTTCCTGCCGGAGGGGAGTGATTTCCCATGTTAAACGGCGAAAAAAGCGAAACTTCGGCACTCTTTTGCGGACCATTCGAGAACTTATTGTCCGATTGGTCTGCCAATTTTTGTTCCGTATATTTTTGAGACCAGAAACAAGATGAGCCATTCCATTTTAAAATCGGTTCATTAGTTCGGGAGCTATGGCCTCCCAAAGTTGCCAAGGCAGAGGTCCGGGAAATACACTTTTCCCGTTTTTTCCCAAACCACTCGTACGATTTGTCTGAAAATTTTAGGGGATATTCTGGGCATATCCCAAAGTAATCGTACCGAGTTATTTAAAAATCTATCGAGGGGTTTGGGCGTTACAGCCTATGAAACTTTTGTGAAGTGTGCAGCCTGCATTCCTTGTGAAACGACCTCTTTGCTAAATGAGACGTAATTCCGGCTCTAATAATGCTAGCAACACGTTCTAACTTGCAGGATAGATGATAAATATTGTCCTTAAGAGATCCACAAAGCGATTTTAAAATCGGACGATAAGTTTTTAAATGGGAATTTTTTTCCTGCCGGAGGGGAGTGATTTCCCATGTTAAACGGCGAAAAAAGCGAAACTTCGGCACTCTTTTGCGGACCATTCGAGAACTTATTGTCCGATTGGTCTGCCAATTTTTGTTCCGTATATTTTTGAGACCAGAAACAAGATGAGCCATTCCATTTTAAAATCGGTTCATTAGTTCGGGAGCTATGGCCTCCCAAAGTTGCCAAGGCAGAGGTCCGGGAAATACACTTTTCCCGTTTTTTCCCAAACCACTCGTACGATTTGTCTGAAAATTTTAGGGGATATTCTGGGCATATCCCAAAGTAATCGTACCGAGTTATTTAAAAATCTATCGAGGGGTTTGGGCGTTACAGCCTATGAAACTTTTGTGAAGTGTGCAGCCTGCATTCCTTGTGAAACGACCTCTTTGCTAAATGAGACGTAATTCCGGCTCTAATAATGCTAGCAACACGTTCTAACTTGCAGGATAGATGATAAATATTGTCCTTAAGAGATCCACAAAGCGATTTTAAAATCGGACGATAAGTTTTTAAATGGGAATTTTTTTCCTGCCGGAGGGGAGTGATTTCCCATGTTAAACGGCGAAAAAAGCGAAACTTCGGCACTCTTTTGCGGACCATTCGAGAACTTATTATCCGATTGGTCTGCCAATTTTTGTCCCGTATATTTTTGAGACCAGAAACAAGATGAGCCATTCCATTTTAAAATCGGTTCATTAGTTCGGGAGCTATGGCCTCCCAAAGTTGCCAAGGCAGAGGTCCGGGAAATACACTTTTCCCGTTTTTTCCCAAACCACTCGTACGATTTGTCTGAAAATTTTAGGGGATATTCTGGGCATATCCCAAAGTAATCGTACCGAGTTATTTAAAAATCTATCGAGGGGTTTGGGCGTTACAGCCTATGAAAATTTTGTGAAGTGTGCAGCCTGCATTCCTTGTGAAACGACCTCTTTGCTAAAAGAGACGTAATTCCGGCTCTAATAATGCTAGCAACACGTTCTAACTTGCAGGATAGATGATAAATGTTGTCCTTAAGAGATCCACAAAGCGATTTTAAAATCGGACGATAAGTTTTTAAATGGGAATTTTTTTCCTGCCGGAGGGGAGTGATTTCCCATGTTAAACGGCGAAAAAAGCGAAACTTCGGCACTCTTTTGCGGACCATTCGAGAACTTATTGTCCGATTGGTCTGCCAATTTTTGTCCCGTATATTTTTGAGACCAGGAACAAGATGAGCCATTCCATTTTAAAATCGGTTCATTAGTTCGGGAGCTATGGCCTCCCAAAGTTGCCAAGGCAGAGGTCCGGGAAATACACTTTTCCCGTTTTTTCCCAAACCACTCGTACGATTTGTCTGAAAATTTTAGGGGATATTCTGGGCATATCCCAAAGTAATCGTACCGAGTTATTTAAAAATCTATCGAGGGGTTTGGGCGTTACAGCCTATGAAAATTTTGTGAAGTGTGCAGCCTGCATTCCTTGTGAAACGACCTCTTTGCTAAATGAGACGTAATTCCGGCTCTAATAATGCTAGCAACACGTTCTAACTTGCAGGATAGATGATAAATATTGTCCTTAAGAGATCCACAAAGCGATTTTAAAATCGGACGATAAGTTTTTAAATGGGAATTTTTTTCCTGCCGGAGGGGAGTGATTTCCCATGTTAAACGGCGAAAAAAGCGAAACTTCGGCACTCTTTTGCGGACCATTCGAGAACTTATTATCCGATTGGTCTGCCAATTTTTGTCCCGTATATTTTTGAGACCAGAAACAAGATGAGCCATTCCATTTTAAAATCGGTTCATTAGTTCGGGAGCTATGGCCTCCCAAAGTTGCCAAGGCAGAGGTCCGGGAAATACACTTTTCCCGTTTTTTCCCAAACCACTCGTACGATTTGTCTGAAAATTTTAGGGGATATTCTGGGCATATCCCAAAGTAATCGTACCGAGTTATTTAAAAATCTATCGAGGGGTTTGGGCGTTACAGCCTATGAAAATTTTGTGAAGTGTGCAGCCTGCATTCCTTGTGAAACGACCTCTTTGCTAAATGAGACGTAATTCCGGCTCTAATAATGATAGCAACACGTTCTAACTTGCAGGATAGATGATAAATATTGTCCTTAAGAGATCCACAAAGCGATTTTAATATCGGACGATAAGTTTTTAAATGGGAATTTTTTTCCTGCCGGAGGGGAGTGATTTCCCATGTTAAACGGCGAAAAAAGCGAAACTTCGGCACTCTTTTGCGGACCATTCGAGAACTTATTATCCGATTGGTCTGCCAATTTTTGTCCCGTATATTTTTGAGACCAGGAACAAGATGAGCCATTCCATTTTAAAATCGGTCCATTAGTTCGGGAGGTATGGCCTCCCAAAGTTGCCAAGGCAGAGGTCCGGGAAATCAACTTTTCCCGTTTTTTCCCAAACCGCTCGTACGATTTGTCTGAAAATTTTAGGGGATATTCTGGGCATATCCCAAAGTAATCGTACCGAGTTATTTAAAAATCTATCGAGGGGTTTGGATTTTCCCATTTGGGCCCATGTTAAAATTGTGACCCGTGAATGCACTGAAATTTGGTTGATTCCCGTTTCTCCCAAACCACTCCTACGATTTGTCTGAAAATTGCTGTGCATATTCTCTGCATATCCAAGATTAATCGTACCAAGCGATTTTAAAATCCATCGAGGGGTTTGGGAGTTACAGCCTACGAAAGTTACGAAAATGTGCAAATCGTCTCCATTCCTCGTGAAACGCACGTTTTTCGCATTTTTCCTAAAAGAGACGTAATTCCGGCTCTAATAATGCTAGCAACACGTTCTAACTTGCAGGATAGATGTTTTGTCTCGTTCTAAAGAGATCCACAAAGGGATTTTAAAATCCATCGAGTGGTTTTTGAGTTAGAGCAAATCAACCAAAATTTGGTTGATTCCCATTTTCTCCCAAACCACTCCTACGATTTGTCTGAAAATTGCTGTGCATATTCTCTGTATATCAATCATTAATCGTACCAAGCGATTTTAAAATCCATCGAGGGGTTTGGGAGTTACAGCCTACGAAAGTTGGAAAGTGTGCAAATCGTCTCCATTCGTCGTGAAACGCACGTTTTTCGCATTTTTCCAAAAAGAGACGTAATTCCGGCTCTAATAATGCTAGCAACACGTTCTAACTTGCAGGATAGATGTTTTGTCTCGTTCTACAGAGATCCACAAAGGGATTTTAAAATCCATCGAGTGGTTTTTGAGTTAGAGCAAATCAACCAAAATTTGGTTGATTCCCATTTTCTCCCAAACCACTCCTACGATTTGTCTGAAAATTGCTGTGCATATTCTCTGTATATCCAAGATTAATCGTACAAAGCGATTTTAAAATCCATCGAGGGGTTTTCGATTTAGAGCATACCACTTTTTTCCCCCCGGACTGCACTGAAATTTGGTTGATTCCCATTTTCTCCCAAACCACTCCTACGATTTGTCTGAAAATTTTAGGGGATATTCTGGGCATATCCCAAAGTAATCGTACCGAGTTATTTAAAAATCTATCGAGGGGTTTGGGCGTTACACCCCATGAAAGTTTTGAAGTGTGCAGTCCGCATTCCTTGTGAAACGACCTTTTTGCTAAAAGAGACGTAATTCCGGCTCTAATAATGCTAGCAACACGTTCTAACTTGCAGGATAGATCATAAATATTGTCCTTAAGAGATCCACAAAGCGATTTTAAAATCGGACCATACGTTTTCAAATGGGAATTTTTTTTCTGCCGGAGGGGAGTGATTTCCCATGTTAAACGGCGAAAAAAGCGAAACTTCGGCACTCTTTTGCGGACCATTCGAGAACGTATTGTCCGATTGGTCTGCCAATTTTTGTCCCGTATATTTTTGAGACCAGGAACAAGATGAGCCATTCCATTTTAAAATCGGTTCATTAGTTCGGGAGCTATGGCCTCCCAAAGTTGCCAAGGCAGAGGTCCGGGAAATACACTTTTCCCGTTTTTTCCCAAACCACTCGTACGATTTGTCTGAAAATTTTAGGGGATATTCTGGGCATATCCCAAAGTAATCGTACCGAGTTATTTAAAAATCTATCGAGGGGTTTGGGCGTTACAGCCTATGAAACTTTTGTGAAGTGTGCAGCCTGCATTCCTTGTGAAACGACCTCTTTGCTAAATGAGACGTAATTCCGGCTCTAATAATGCTAGCAACACATTCTAACTTGCAGGATAGATGATAAATATTGTCCTTAAGAGATCCACAAAGCGATTTTAAAATCGGACGATAAGTTTTTAAATGGGAATTTTTTTCCTGCCGGAGGGGAGTGATTTCCCATGTTAAACGGCGAAAAAAGCGAAACTTCGGCACTCTTTTGCGGACCATTCGAGAACTTATTGTCCGATTGGTCTGCCAATTTTTGTCCCGTATATTTTTGAGACCAGGAACAAGATGAGCCATTCCATTTTAAAATCGGTTCATTAGTTCGGGAGCTATGGCCTCCCAAAGTTGCCAAGGCAGAGGTCCGGGAAATACACTTTTCCCGTTTTTTCCCAAACCACTCGTACGATTTGTCTGAAAATTTTAGGGGATATTCTGGGCATATCCCAAAGTAATCGTACCGAGTTATTTAAAAATCTATCGAGGAGTTTGGGCGTTACAGCCTATGAAAATTTTGTGAAGTGTGCAGCCTGCATTCCTTGTGAAACGACCTCTTTGCTAAAAGAGACGTAATTCCGGCTCTAATAATGCTAGCAACACGTTCTAACTTGCAGGATAGATGATAAATATTGTCCTTAAGAGATCCACAAAGCGATTTTAAAATCGGACGATAAGTTTTTAAATGGGAATTTTTTTCCTGCCGGAGGGGAGTGATTTCCCATGTTAAACGGCGAAAAAAGCGAAACTTCGGCACTCTTTTGCGGACCATTCGAGAACTTATTGTCCGATTGGTCTGCCAATTTTTGTTCCGTATATTTTTGAGACCAGAAACAAGATGAGCCATTCCATTTTAAAATCGGTTCATTAGTTCGGGAGCTATGGCCTCCCAAAGTTGCCAAGGCAGAGGTCCGGGAAATACACTTTTCCCGTTTTTTCCCAAACCACTCGTACGATTTGTCTGAAAATTTTAGGGGATATTCTGGGCATATCCCAAAGTAATCGTACCGAGTTATTTAAAAATCTATCGAGGGGTTTGGGCGTTACAGCCTATGAAACTTTTGTGAAGTGTGCAGCCTGCATTCCTTGTGAAACGACCTCTTTGCTAAATGAGACGTAATTCCGGCTCTAATAATGCTAGCAACACGTTCTAACTTGCAGGATAGATGATAAATATTGTCCTTAAGAGATCCACAAAGCGATTTTAAAATCGGACGATAAGTTTTTAAATGGGAATTTTTTTCCTGCCGGAGGGGAGTGATTTCCCATGTTAAACGGCGAAAAAAGCGAAACTTCGGCACTCTTTTGCGGACCATTCGAGAACTTATTGTCCGATTGGTCTGCCAATTTTTGTTCCGTATATTTTTGAGACCAGAAACAAGATGAGCCATTCCATTTTAAAATCGGTTCATTAGTTCGGGAGCTATGGCCTCCCAAAGTTGCCAAGGCAGAGGTCCGGGAAATACACTTTTCCCGTTTTTTCCCAAACCACTCGTACGATTTGTCTGAAAATTTTAGGGGATATTCTGGGCATATCCCAAAGTAATCGTACCGAGTTATTTAAAAATCTATCGAGGGGTTTGGGCGTTACAGCCTATGAAAATTTTGTGAAGTGTGCAGCCTGCATTCCTTGTGAAACGACCTCTTTGCTAAATGAGACGTAATTCCGGCTCTAATAATGCTAGCAACACGTTCTAACTTGCAGGATAGATGATAAATATTGTCCTTAAGAGATCCACAAAGCGATTTTAAAATCGGACGATAAGTTTTTAAATGGGAATTTTTTTCCTGCCGGAGGGGAGTGATTTCCCATGTTAAACGGCGAAAAAAGCGAAACTTCGGCACTCTTTTGCGGACCATTCGAGAACTTATTATCCGATTGGTCTGCCAATTTTTGTCCCGTATATTTTTGAGACCAGAAACAAGATGAGCCATTCCATTTTAAAATCGGTTCATTAGTTCGGGAGCTATGGCCTCCCAAAGTTGCCAAGGCAGAGGTCCGGGAAATACACTTTTCCCGTTTTTTCCCAAACCACTCGTACGATTTGTCTGAAAATTTTAGGGGATATTCTGGGCATATCCCAAAGTAATCGTACCGAGTTATTTAAAAATCTATCGAGGGGTTTGGGCGTTACAGCCTATGAAACTTTTGTGAAGTGTGCAGCCTGCATTCCTTGTGAAACGACCTCTTTGCTAAATGAGACGTAATTCCGGCTCTAATAATGCTAGCAACACGTTCTAACTTGCAGGATAGATGATAAATATTGTCCTTAAGAGATCCACAAAGCGATTTTAAAATCGGACGATAAGTTTTTAAATGGGAATTTTTTTCCTGCCGGAGGGGAGTGATTTCCCATGTTAAACGGCGAAAAAAGCGAAACTTCGGCACTCTTTTGCGGACCATTCGAGAACTTATTGTCCGATTGGTCTGCCAATTTTTGTTCCGTATATTTTTGAGACCAGAAACAAGATGAGCCATTCCATTTTAAAATCGGTTCATTAGTTCGGGAGCTATGGCCTCCCAAAGTTGCCAAGGCAGAGGTCCGGGAAATACACTTTTCCCGTTTTTTCCCAAACCACTCGTACGATTTGTCTGAAAATTTTAGGGGATATTCTGGGCATATCCCAAAGTAATCGTACCGAGTTATTTAAAAATCTATCGAGGGGTTTGGGCGTTACAGCCTATGAAACTTTTGTGAAGTGTGCAGCCTGCATTCCTTGTGAAACGACCTCTTTGCTAAATGAGACGTAATTCCGGCTCTAATAATGCTAGCAACACGTTCTAACTTGCAGGATAGATGATAAATATTGTCCTTAAGAGATCCACAAAGCGATTTTAAAATCGGACGATAAGTTTTTAAATGGGAATTTTTTTCCTGCCGGAGGGGAGTGATTTCCCATGTTAAACGGCGAAAAAAGCGAAACTTCGGCACTCTTTTGCGGACCATTCGAGAACTTATTATCCGATTGGTCTGCCAATTTTTGTCCCGTATATTTTTGAGACCAGAAACAAGATGAGCCATTCCATTTTAAAATCGGTTCATTAGTTCGGGAGCTATGGCCTCCCAAAGTTGCCAAGGCAGAGGTCCGGGAAATACACTTTTCCCGTTTTTTCCCAAACCACTCGTACGATTTGTCTGAAAATTTTAGGGGATATTCTGGGCATATCCCAAAGTAATCGTACCGAGTTATTTAAAAATCTATCGAGGGGTTTGGGCGTTACAGCCTATGAAAATTTTGTGAAGTGTGCAGCCTGCATTCCTTGTGAAACGACCTCTTTGCTAAAAGAGACGTAATTCCGGCTCTAATAATGCTAGCAACACGTTCTAACTTGCAGGATAGATGATAAATATTGTCCTTAAGAGATCCACAAAGCGATTTTAAAATCGGACGATAAGTTTTTAAATGGGAATTTTTTTCCTGCCGGAGGGGAGTGATTTCCCATGTTAAACGGCGAAAAAAGCGAAACTTCGGCACTCTTTTGCGGACCATTCGAGAACTTATTGTCCGATTGGTCTGCCAATTTTTGTCCCGTATATTTTTGAGACCAGGAACAAGATGAGCCATTCCATTTTAAAATCGGTTCATTAGTTCGGGAGCTATGGCCTCCCAAAGTTGCCAAGGCAGAGGTCCGGGAAATACACTTTTCCCGTTTTTTCCCAAACCACTCGTACGATTTGTCTGAAAATTTTAGGGGATATTCTGGGCATATCCCAAAGTAATCGTACCGAGTTATTTAAAAATCTATCGAGGGGTTTGGGCGTTACAGCCTATGAAAATTTTGTGAAGTGTGCAGCCTGCATTCCTTGTGAAACGACCTCTTTGCTAAATGAGACGTAATTCCGGCTCTAATAATGCTAGCAACACGTTCTAACTTGCAGGATAGATGATAAATATTGTCCTTAAGAGATCCACAAAGCGATTTTAAAATCGGACGATAAGTTTTTAAATGGGAATTTTTTTCCTGCCGGAGGGGAGTGATTTCCCATGTTAAACGGCGAAAAAAGCGAAACTTCGGCACTCTTTTGCGGACCATTCGAGAACTTATTATCCGATTGGTCTGCCAATTTTTGTCCCGTATATTTTTGAGACCAGAAACAAGATGAGCCATTCCATTTTAAAATCGGTTCATTAGTTCGGGAGCTATGGCCTCCCAAAGTTGCCAAGGCAGAGGTCCGGGAAATACACTTTTCCCGTTTTTTCCCAAACCACTCGTACGATTTGTCTGAAAATTTTAGGGGATATTCTGGGCATATCCCAAAGTAATCGTACCGAGTTATTTAAAAATCTATCGAGGGGTTTGGGCGTTACAGCCTATGAAAATTTTGTGAAGTGTGCAGCCTGCATTCCTTGTGAAACGACCTCTTTGCTAAAAGAGACGTAATTCCGGCTCTAATAATGCTAGCAACACGTTCTAACTTGCTGGATAGATGATAAATATTGTCCTTAAGAGATCCACAAAGCGATTTTAAAATCGGACGATAAGTTTTTAAATGGGAATTTTTTTCCTGCCGGAGGGGAGTGATTTCCCATGTTAAACGGCGAAAAAAGCGAAACTTCGGCACTCTTTTGCGGACCATTCGAGAACTTATTATCCGATTGGTCTGCCAATTTTTGTCCCGTATATTTTTGAGACCAGAAACAAGATGAGCCATTCCATTTTAAAATCGGTTCATTAGTTCGGGAGCTATGGCCTCCCAAAGTTGCCAAGGCAGAGGTCCGGGAAATACACTTTTCCCGTTTTTTCCCAAACCACTCGTACGATTTGTCTGAAAATTTTAGGGGATATTCTGGGCATATCCCAAAGTAATCGTACCGAGTTATTTAAAAATCTATCGAGGGGTTTGGGCGTTACAGCCTATGAAACTTTTGTGAAGTGTGCAGCCTGCATTCCTTGTGAAACGACCTCTTTGCTAAATGAGTCGTAATTCCGGCTCTAATAATGCTAGCAACACGTTCTAACTTGCAGGATAGATGATAAATATTGTCCTTAAGAGATCCACAAAGCGATTTTAAAATCGGACGATAAGTTTTTAAATGGGAATTTTTTTCCTGCCGGAGGGGAGTGATTTCCCATGTTAAACGGCGAAAAAAGCGAAACTTCGGCACTCTTTTGCGGACCATTCGAGAACTTATTGTCCGATTGGTCTGCCAATTTTTGTTCCGTATATTTTTGAGACCAGAAACAAGATGAGCCATTCCATTTTAAAATCGGTTCATTAGTTCGGGAGCTATGGCCTCCCAAAGTTGCCAAGGCAGAGGTCCGGGAAATACACTTTTCCCGTTTTTTCCCAAACCACTCGTACGATTTGTCTGAAAATTTTAGGGGATATTCTGGGCATATCCCAAAGTAATCGTACCGAGTTATTTAAAAATCTATCGAGGGGTTTGGGCGTTACAGCCTATGAAACTTTTGTGAAGTGTGCAGCCTGCATTCCTTGTGAAACGACCTCTTTGCTAAATGAGACGTAATTCCGGCTCTAATAATGCTAGCAACACGTTCTAACTTGCAGGATAGATGATAAATATTGTCCTTAAGAGATCCACAAAGCGATTTTAAAATCGGACGATAAGTTTTTAAATGGGAATTTTTTTCCTGCCGGAGGGGAGTGATTTCCCATGTTAAACGGCGAAAAAAGCGAAACTTCGGCACTCTTTTGCGGACCATTCGAGAACTTATTATCCGATTGGTCTGCCAATTTTTGTCCCGTATATTTTTGAGACCAGAAACAAGATGAGCCATTCCATTTTAAAATCGGTTCATTAGTTCGGGAGCTATGGCCTCCCAAAGTTGCCAAGGCAGAGGTCCGGGAAATACACTTTTCCCGTTTTTTCCCAAACCACTCGTACGATTTGTCTGAAAATTTTAGGGGATATTCTGGGCATATCCCAAAGTAATCGTACCGAGTTATTTAAAAATCTATCGAGGGGTTTGGGCGTTACAGCCTATGAAAATTTTGTGAAGTGTGCAGCCTGCATTCCTTGTGAAACGACCTCTTTGCTAAAAGAGACGTAATTCCGGCTCTAATAATGCTAGCAACACGTTCTAACTTGCAGGATAGATGATAAATATTGTCCTTAAGAGATCCACAAAGCGATTTTAAAATCGGACGATAAGTTTTTAAATGGGAATTTTTTTCCTGCCGGAGGGGAGTGATTTCCCATGTTAAACGGCGAAAAAAGCGAAACTTCGGCACTCTTTTGCGGACCATTCGAGAACTTATTGTCCGATTGGTCTGCCAATTTTTGTCCCGTATATTTTTGAGACCAGGAACAAGATGAGCCATTCCATTTTAAAATCGGTTCATTAGTTCGGGAGCTATGGCCTCCCAAAGTTGCCAAGGCAGAGGTCCGGGAAATACACTTTTCCCGTTTTTTCCCAAACCACTCGTACGAGTTGTCTGAAAATTTTAGGGGATATTCTGGGCATATCCCAAAGTAATCGTACCGAGTTATTTAAAAATCTATCGAGGGGTTTGGGCGTTACAGCCTATGAAAATTTTGTGAAGTGTGCAGCCTGCATTCCTTGTGAAACGACCTCTTTGCTAAATGAGACGTAATTCCGGCTCTAATAATGCTAGCAACACGTTCTAACTTGCAGGATAGATGATAAATATTGTCCTTAAGAGATCCACAAAGCGATTTTAAAATCGGACGATAAGTTTTTAAATGGGAATTTTTTTCCTGCCGGAGGGGAGTGATTTCCCATGTTAAACGGCGAAAAAAGCGAAACTTCGGCACTCTTTTGCGGACCATTCGAGAACTTATTATCCGATTGGTCTGCCAATTTTTGTCCCGTATATTTTTGAGACCAGAAACAAGATGAGCCATTCCATTTTAAAATCGGTTCATTAGTTCGGGAGCTATGGCCTCCCAAATTTGCCAAGGCAGAGGTCCGGGAAATACACTTTTCCCGTTTTTTCCCAAACCACTCGTACGATTTGTCTGAAAATTTTAGGGGATATTCTGGGCATATCCCAAAGTAATCGTACCGAGTTATTTAAAAATCTATCGAGGGGTTTGGGCGTTACAGCCTATGAAAATTTTGTGAAGTGTGCAGCCTGCATTCCTTGTGAAACGACCTCTTTGCTAAATGAGACGTAATTCCGGCTCTAATAATGATAGCAACACGTTCTAACTTGCAGGATAGATGATAAATATTGTCCTTAAGAGATCCACAAAGCGATTTTAATATCGGACGATAAGTTTTTAAATGGGAATTTTTTTCCTGCCGGAGGGGAGTGATTTCCCATGTTAAACGGCGAAAAAAGCGAAACTTCGGCACTCTTTTGCGGACCATTCGAGAACTTATTATCCGATTGGTCTGCCAATTTTTGTCCCGTATATTTTTGAGACCAGGAACAAGATGAGCCATTCCATTTTAAAATCGGTCCATTAGTTCGGGAGGTATGGCCTCCCAAAGTTGCCAAGGCAGAGGTCCGGGAAATCAACTTTTCCCGTTTTTTCCCAAACCGCTCGTACGATTTGTCTGAAAATTTTAGGGGATATTCTGGGCATATCCCAAAGTAATCGTACCGAGTTATTTAAAAATCTATCGAGGGGTTTGGATTTTCCCATTTGGGCCCATGTTAAAATTGTGACCCGTGAATGCACTGAAATTTGGTTGATTCCCGTTTCTCCCAAACCACTCCTACGATTTGTCTGAAAATTGCTGTGCATATTCTCTGCATATCCAAGATTAATCGTACCAAGCGATTTTAAAATCCATCGAGGGGTTTGGGAGTTACAGCCTACGAAAGTTACGAAAATGTGCAAATCGTCTCCATTCCTCGTGAAACGCACGTTTTTCGCATTTTTCCTAAAAGAGACGTAATTCCGGCTCTAATAATGCTAGCAACACGTTCTAACTTGCAGGATAGATGTTTTGTCTCGTTCTAAAGAGATCCACAAAGGGATTTTAAAATCCATCGAGTGGTTTTTGAGTTAGAGCAAATCAACCAAAATTTGGTTGATTCCCATTTTCTCCCAAACCACTCCTACGATTTGTCTGAAAATTGCTGTGCATATTCTCTGTATATCAATCATTAATCGTACCAAGCGATTTTAAAATCCATCGAGGGGTTTGGGAGTTACAGCCTACGAAAGTTGGAAAGTGTGCAAATCGTCTCCATTCGTCGTGAAACGCACGTTTTTCGCATTTTTCCAAAAAGAGACGTAATTCCGGCTCTAATAATGCTAGCAACACGTTCTAACTTGCAGGATAGATGTTTTGTCTCGTTCTACAGAGATCCACAAAGGGATTTTAAAATCCATCGAGTGGTTTTTGAGTTAGAGCAAATCAACCAAAATTTGGTTGATTCCCATTTTCTCCCAAACCACTCCTACGATTTGTCTGAAAATTGCTGTGCATATTCTCTGTATATCCAAGATTAATCGTACAAAGCGATTTTAAAATCCATCGAGGGGTTTTCGATTTAGAGCATACCACTTTTTTCCCCCCGGACTGCACTGAAATTTGGTTGATTCCCATTTTCTCCCAAACCACTCCTACGATTTGTCTGAAAATTTTAGGGGATATTCTGGGCATATCCCAAAGTAATCGTACCGAGTTATTTAAAAATCTATCGAGGGGTTTGGGCGTTACACCCCATGAAAGTTTTGAAGTGTGCAGTCCGCATTCCTTGTGAAACGACCTTTTTGCTAAAAGAGACGTAATTCCGGCTCTAATAATGCTAGCAACACGTTCTAACTTGCAGGATAGATCATAAATATTGTCCTTAAGAGATCCACAAAGCGATTTTAAAATCGGACCATACGTTTTCAAATGGGAATTTTTTTTCTGCCGGAGGGGAGTGATTTCCCATGTTAAACGGCGAAAAAAGCGAAACTTCGGCACTCTTTTGCGGACCATTCGAGAACGTATTGTCCGATTGGTCTGCCAATTTTTGTCCCGTATATTTTTGAGACCAGGAACAAGATGAGCCATTCCATTTTAAAATCGGTTCATTAGTTCGGGAGCTATGGCCTCCCAAAGTTGCCAAGGCAGAGGTCCGGGAAATACACTTTTCCCGTTTTTTCCCAAACCACTCGTACGATTTGTCTGAAAATTTTAGGGGATATTCTGGGCATATCCCAAAGTAATCGTACCGAGTTATTTAAAAATCTATCGAGGGGTTTGGGCGTTACAGCCTATGAAACTTTTGTGAAGTGTGCAGCCTGCATTCCTTGTGAAACGACCTCTTTGCTAAATGAGACGTAATTCCGGCTCTAATAATGCTAGCAACACGTTCTAACTTGCAGGATAGATGATAAATATTGTCCTTAAGAGATCCACAAAGCGATTTTAAAATCGGACGATAAGTTTTTAAATGGGAATTTTTTTCCTGCCGGAGGGGAGTGATTTCCCATGTTAAACGGCGAAAAAAGCGAAACTTCGGCACTCTTTTGCGGACCATTCGAGAACTTATTGTCCGATTGGTCTGCTAATTTTTGTCCCGTATATTTTTGAGACCAGGAACAAGATGAGCCATTCCATTTTAAAATCGGTTCATTAGTTCGGGAGCTATGGCCTCCCAAAGTTGCCAAGGCAGAGGTCCGGGAAATACACTTTTCCCGTTTTTTCCCAAACCACTCGTACGATTTGTCTGAAAATTTTAGGGGATATTCTGGGCATATCCCAAAGTAATCGTACCGAGTTATTTAAAAATCTATCGAGGAGTTTGGGCGTTACAGCCTATGAAAATTTTGTGAAGTGTGCAGCCTGCATTCCTTGTGAAACGACCTCTTTGCTAAAAGAGACGTAATTCCGGCTCTAATAATGCTAGCAACACGTTCTAACTTGCAGGATAGATGATAAATATTGTCCTTAAGAGATCCACAAAGCGATTTTAAAATCGGACGATAAGTTTTTAAATGGGAATTTTTTTCCTGCCGGAGGGGAGTGATTTCCCATGTTAAACGGCGAAAAAAGCGAAACTTCGGCACTCTTTTGCGGACCATTCGAGAACTTATTGTCCGATTGGTCTGCCAATTTTTGTCCCGTATATTTTTGAGACCAGGAACAAGATGAGCCATTCCATTTTAAAATCGGTTCATTAGTTCGGGAGCTATGGCCTCCCAAAGTTGCCAAGGCAGAGGTCCGGGAAATACACTTTTCCCGTTTTTTCCCAAACCACTCGTACGATTTGTCTGAAAATTTTAGGGGATATTCTGGGCATATCCCAAAGTAATCGTACCGAGTTATTTAAAAATCTATCGAGGAGTTTGGGCGTTACAGCCTATGAAAATTTTGTGAAGTGTGCAGCCTGCATTCCTTGTGAAACGACCTCTTTGCTAAAAGAGACGTAATTCCGGCTCTAATAATGCTAGCAACACGTTCTAACTTGCAGGATAGATGATAAATATTGTCCTTAAGAGATCCACAAAGCGATTTTAAAATCGGACGATAAGTTTTTAAATGGGAATTTTTTTCCTGCCGGAGGGGAGTGATTTCCCATGTTAAACGGCGAAAAAAGCGAAACTTCGGCACTCTTTTGCGGACCATTCGAGAACTTATTGTCCGATTGGTCTGCCAATTTTTGTTCCGTATATTTTTGAGACCAGAAACAAGATGAGCCATTCCATTTTAAAATCGGTTCATTAGTTCGGGAGCTATGGCCTCCCAAAGTTGCCAAGGCAGAGGTCCGGGAAATACACTTTTCCCGTTTTTTCCCAAACCACTCGTACGATTTGTCTGAAAATTTTAGGGGATATTCTGGGCATATCCCAAAGTAATCGTACCGAGTTATTTAAAAATCTATCGAGGGGTTTGGGCGTTACAGCCTATGAAACTTTTGTGAAGTGTGCAGCCTGCATTCCTTGTGAAACGACCTCTTTGCTAAATGAGACGTAATTCCGGCTCTAATAATGCTAGCAACACGTTCTAACTTGCAGGATAGATGATAAATATTGTCCTTAAGAGATCCACAAAGCGATTTTAAAATCGGACGATAAGTTTTTAAATGGGAATTTTTTTCCTGCCGGAGGGGAGTGATTTCCCATGTTAAACGGCGAAAAAAGCGAAACTTCGGCACTCTTTTGCGGACCATTCGAGAACTTATTGTCCGATTGGTCTGCCAATTTTTGTCCCGTATATTTTTGAGACCAGGAACAAGATGAGCCATTCCATTTTAAAATCGGTTCATTAGTTCGGGAGCTATGGCCTCCCAAAGTTGCCAAGGCAGAGGTCCGGGAAATACACTTTTCCCGTTTTTTCCCAAACCACTCGTACGATTTGTCTGAAAATTTTAGGGGATATTCTGGGCATATCCCAAAGTAATCGTACCGAGTTATTTAAAAATCTATCGAGGGGTTTGGGCGTTACAGCCTATGAAAATTTTGTGAAGTGTGCAGCCTGCATTCCTTGTGAAACGACCTCTTTGCTAAATGAGACGTAATTCCGGCTCTAATAATGCTAGCAACACGTTCTAACTTGCAGGATAGATGATAAATATTGTCCTTAAGAGATCCACAAAGCGATTTTAAAATCGGACGATAAGTTTTTAAATGGGAATTTTTTTCCTGCCGGAGGGGAGTGATTTCCCATGTTAAACGGCGAAAAAAGCGAAACTTCGGCACTCTTTTGCGGACCATTCGAGAACTTATTATCCGATTGGTCTGCCAATTTTTGTCCCGTATATTTTTGAGACCAGAAACAAGATGAGCCATTCCATTTTAAAATCGGTTCATTAGTTCGGGAGCTATGGCCTCCCAAAGTTGCCAAGGCAGAGGTCCGGGAAATACACTTTTCCCGTTTTTTCCCAAACCACTCGTACGATTTGTCTGAAAATTTTAGGGGATATTCTGGGCATATCCCAAAGTAATCGTACCGAGTTATTTAAAAATCTATCGAGGGGTTTGGGCGTTACAGCCTATGAAACTTTTGTGAAGTGTGCAGCCTGCATTCCTTGTGAAACGACCTCTTTGCTAAATGAGACGTAATTCCGGCTCTAATAATGCTAGCAACACGTTCTAACTTGCAGGATAGATGATAAATATTGTCCTTAAGAGATCCACAAAGCGATTTTAAAATCGGACGATAAGTTTTTAAATGGGAATTTTTTTCCTGCCGGAGGGGAGTGATTTCCCATGTTAAACGGCGAAAAAAGCGAAACTTCGGCACTCTTTTGCGGACCATTCGAGAACTTATTGTCCGATTGGTCTGCCAATTTTTGTTCCGTATATTTTTGAGACCAGAAACAAGATGAGCCATTCCATTTTAAAATCGGTTCATTAGTTCGGGAGCTATGGCCTCCCAAAGTTGCCAAGGCAGAGGTCCGGGAAATACACTTTTCCCGTTTTTTCCCAAACCACTCGTACGATTTGTCTGAAAATTTTAGGGGATATTCTGGGCATATCCCAAAGTAATCGTACCGAGTTATTTAAAAATCTATCGAGGGGTTTGGGCGTTACAGCCTATGAAACTTTTGTGAAGTGTGCAGCCTGCATTCCTTGTGAAACGACCTCTTTGCTAAATGAGACGTAATTCCGGCTCTAATAATGCTAGCAACACGTTCTAACTTGCAGGATAGATGATAAATATTGTCCTTAAGAGATCCACAAAGCGATTTTAAAATCGGACGATAAGTTTTTAAATGGGAATTTTTTTCCTGCCGGAGGGGAGTGATTTCCCATGTTAAACGGCGAAAAAAGCGAAACTTCGGCACTCTTTTGCGGACCATTCGAGAACTTATTATCCGATTGGTCTGCCAATTTTTGTCCCGTATATTTTTGAGACCAGAAACAAGATGAGCCATTCCATTTTAAAATCGGTTCATTAGTTCGGGAGCTATGGCCTCCCAAAGTTGCCAAGGCAGAGGTCCGGGAAATACACTTTTCCCGTTTTTTCCCAAACCACTCGTACGATTTGTCTGAAAATTTTAGGGGATATTCTGGGCATATCCCAAAGTAATCGTACCGAGTTATTTAAAAATCTATCGAGGGGTTTGGGCGTTACAGCCTATGAAAATTTTGTGAAGTGTGCAGCCTGCATTCCTTGTGAAACGACCTCTTTGCTAAAAGAGACGTAATTCCGGCTCTAATAATGCTAGCAACACGTTCTAACTTGCAGGATAGATGATAAATATTGTCCTTAAGAGATCCACAAAGCGATTTTAAAATCGGACGATAAGTTTTTAAATGGGAATTTTTTTCCTGCCGGAGGGGAGTGATTTCCCATGTTAAACGGCGAAAAAAGCGAAACTTCGGCACTCTTTTGCGGACCATTCGAGAACTTATTGTCCGATTGGTCTGCCAATTTTTGTCCCGTATATTTTTGAGACCAGGAACAAGATGAGCCATTCCATTTTAAAATCGGTTCATTAGTTCGGGAGCTATGGCCTCCCAAAGTTGCCAAGGCAGAGGTCCGGGAAATACACTTTTCCCGTTTTTTTCCCAAACCACTCGTACGATTTGTCTGAAAATTTTAGGGGATATTCTGGGCATATCCCAAAGTAATCGTACCGAGTTATTTAAAAATCTATCGAGGGGTTTGGGCGTTACAGCCTATGAAAATTTTGTGAAGTGTGCAGCCTGCATTCCTTGTGAAACGACCTCTTTGCTAAATGAGACGTAATTCCGGCTCTAATAATGCTAGCAACACGTTCTAACTTGCAGGATAGATGATAAATATTGTCCTTAAGAGATCCACAAAGCGATTTTAAAATCGGACGATAAGTTTTTAAATGGGAATTTTTTTCCTGCCGGAGGGGAGTGATTTCCCATGTTAAACGGCGAAAAAAGCGAAACTTCGGCACTCTTTTGCGGACCATTCGAGAACTTATTGTCCGATTGGTCTGCCAATTTTTGTTCCGTATATTTTTGAGACCAGAAACAAGATGAGCCATTCCATTTTAAAATCGGTTCATTAGTTCGGGAGCTATGGCCTCCCAAAGTTGCCAAGGCAGAGGTCCGGGAAATACACTTTTCCCGTTTTTTCCCAAACCACTCGTACGATTTGTCTGAAAATTTTAGGGGATATTC
>CAKOFA010000384.1:0-29691 GCA_933210815.1 Meta bourneti | reverse complement strand
GCGCATGGTCTCTCTCACCCTCCAGCCTTTGTAAAAATTGCCTGAAGCTTTTAGATAGCGTTTGGATCATCCATAGAGTTGCTATGGTTGGGCAATATTGGGCTCTTATGATATCTGTTGAAAAGAAAAAATTTGCATAGGCGCATCTGTTTCTATTTCAAACATTTTTTTTTATCAGAAAAGGTTTTGAAGATTTGAGGTTTGAATTAATTCTACTCTTTCAGTTATCCACGAAGAGGCAAGTTGTTATAACGAATCGTTGTTTGGGGTATTTAAAAAGTCACGAATAAAATTATGTTAAATGTTTTGCAGTGATTCGTTTGGTTTCCTTGATGGTAATTTTTTTAAATTATCATTTAAAAATTATTAAATGGTAGTACAATAATTTTAGGAGATATATCTGGTTTTGAATGGCACATGTAATAATTCTTAAGTTAACGAGTTACTTTTTATCAAGATGAAATTGGATTGAGTCTGAAGGCAACTTAAGCATCTTAATATTTTGAGGAACTTTACTGCTACTTAAATACATTTTAAGAAATATTTAAAAAACTGAATTGGTTCTAAATTACGATTAATAAAATCCTTGTAACTTTTCCTTGTATCCCGGACCGTTGCAATAGCCCGATGTGTTGCTACAGTTCGACGTTAATTCAACTACCTACCTACCTTAAGACCCGAAAACTTTTTATATTTATTAAGTAAATTAGTTCTCTTATATTAACACTATCTTTTACATTTATTAAAGTTCATAATATGCAATATTCACTCCTGCAAATCTACTGTTCTCCAAAGGCTTTTGGTCACGTTGGCGTGGTGTGGAAGTTTGGAGAGAGGGGTGCCAGCTCAGGTGTTGTCATCTGACCGTGGTTCAAAATTACGTGGTGTTGTCCTCGGATCTTTCCCTTTGGTATTGATCCCGGACCGTCACCATTAGCCCGTTGTGTTGCTCCAGTGTGACGTCAATTGAAATACCCCCCCCCCCAAAGGCTGATGAAGGGTAGATGGGTTGACCTCTATTCCTAATTAATCCTCCAAGTGGTTTCCACGGCATATATCGGTTATCATGATCTAATCAGTTTTGCTAATGATGTGATACCTCGCAGAGACAACCACCTGGAGGGTTAATTGTTCATTCAAGAATCTCGTGGTCTTAGTCCTCAGGTTTCGTCTTTCCGATCTTCCTTTCTGCAATTTACACAAGCACTGACGCCGGCTCCTTAGTATGAGGTAGAACTGAACAGGAAAATGGTGAAAACCCCAGTGAAATAGATAAGGAGGTGCGAGGTGGCAACGGGCCTTGGCTCCAAAGCCTTAAGGGGCTGCATTTCAGAAATTTTAGTCTTGTTTTCCAAACTAAAATGTTTCTTATCTTCTCTTCTGACTTCAGAACAGTTTTATTAGTGTTAGTTACCGATGTCGGGATCAATAGACCGTTTTCATTATAGCTGTAAATTTATATAGCGTGTTAAAGACTGTACACAATGAATCCAAAGAGGATCAAGTCTATTGTTCCTCTTTGGACAAGAAGATCACGTCTATTGTTCCTCTTTGGACAAGAGGATCAAGTCTATTGTTCTTCTTAGGAAAATTTGGAAAAAAATGTCCACAGGGGTGAAATCTGCATTATGTTTCGTTTATTTAATTTGCCAGGGGTCCTTTTACGGCCGAGTAGGGATCGGAACGGACAAGTCAGTACAGGTTCTTAATTATTTCAATCTGAGATGGGGAGATATGGTCATTTTTTAAATCAATTATCCAAAGATTCCTACTGTTGTTAATGGATGAAGAAATATTCGCCCTCAGGTGCAAGAATGCTACTTATTAGTAACATTGAAAAGGCATTACACTTGTGAAGGTGAATTCGATCTAAAAGATATTGTACTGATTACAACATTTGTAACTTAAACTAAACCAAAGTATTATAGACATTATAGATGTAGTATTATAGACATTATAGATGTAGTATTATAGACATTATAGTTACAGTATTATAGACGATGTAGTATTATAGACATTATAGTTACAGTATTATAGACGATGTAGTATTATAGACATTATAGTTACAGTATTATAGACATTATAGATATACAATTACATGATACATAATGTATTCAAAGAGAATCAAGTCTATATAGGTAAGAACGCGAATAGAGATAGAAAATTTGTAAGAGGAAACGACTCCAATGACAACCCTCCGTGTTTCGCTTATGTTACAGTACAAAGTAGCTGTTGAACTACACTGAGACAGTACTCGAGATACGTTTCAAGTCCTCTTCTAGAAACCTCGGTTGTAAATACTGTACTGCAAGAGGGGGGGGTGTTACCAAATGACAAAAGGATTGACCTTTGATTGACCAAGGAAAACATATTTTCTTGTTCAAATACTCCATCGAACTGAAAGCGTGTCCTGCATTATGGTGGGATACCAGTGTGTTGAAACAAAATAATATAGTCAATCAAAATAATAACTATCGCACTGCTATAAGCTTTAACCAATTAAAATCGCCGGTCTAGCAGCCGAGTGGTTGGTACTCTGACCCTTTGTTCCAGGCTCTGAGTTCAAACTAGGTAAAGGAGTGCATGTCCGTTGGGGTTCGCAAATACATTTGAAGCCCCAGGTCCAGTCTAATGAGCCTTGTATAGCGTTTAATTACCGCAGAGACAAACCAAGGAAAAAATTAATGTAATGTAATACATTGTACCTTTTATAAAAATTTTCATTGCCGAACAATTGGCCCGTATCGAAGTCGCGTATGAATTTATCCGTGGTTATCAATTAAGTAATATTCAATATATTCTTTATCACCAACCACATGTACCAATTATGAATGTTTTTCATATAAAATTAAGATAGTTATTAGAAAAGAAATTTAGAAATTGAAAACATCCATTATTTAATGTTATAAACTAGTTATTTGGATACATTACAAAAAGTTTAAAGAGATTGGTGGCACTATTCATCTCAAATATATTTAATTTAAGCAGATATTTATGACATTTCAACACATATAGTGAACACTAAGTATCATTTCTATGTTTAAGATAGCTTGTTGGAAGTGAATATACATTTATGTTTATTTCTACTTACTGCAACAATGTGTACGGAACACAATGTACGGAAACAATGTGTGCAACATTGTGTTAGAAGAACATTCAAAACAAGACATTGCGTAGATTTACGTAAATCTTTGCATTTTTAAGGTTTAATCTGTGGTAATTTTATATAGAATTTTGATCATTGTCATCTAAGATTACTCTTTAAATGATGTTGAAGAGACCAGTGAAAAGTTTGATTTGGCTTGATTTCTTTAGAATAAGACTTAAAAAATGTTTCACAAAAGGGGTTTCTCGTGTAATCTAATCAGTATATTTTGATTATTTATTAACGAAAAAACTTTAAAAAAAAGTGTTTGAATGGCATGTTCAAACATGTCATTGAATGGCATGTAATAATGGAATTTCGTTATAAGTCTTGGAAACTTAGATAACTAAGAATTAATTGATTATTAATGAAAAGTTATTTTATATCTTTCACATGGGTTTGTTTTATATTGCCATACTTCTGTCTGATTGAATCATGTTCCCTATGCTTCTCAAAGTAGAATTCAATGCTTGAAATGTGGGTAAAAATACCGAAATTTTTCATTTATTATCATATCTAATTTCGTCTAACTGCTACATGTTTACTTAAATACCTGTGTTTGCAGGTTATTTCAATCTTTCGTAGCACCCCTTTTTCGAAACAGGCCTCGCGCTGACTGAATATTGGAGGAGTGGAGATTTCAAGAACAAGTCTCCCTCCCGTACCACTGAAGTTCTAATTCGTAAATTAAACAGGCTCCTAGATAGATCTTCAATCATACATAAATTATAAACTATAACAGGTGGGTGAACGGAGTTTAGTCGAGTAAGCATCTCAGGGTAAAATTAACACAATTTATTTACATTTTGGGTACGAATTACGAGAAAACATAAAGTAAGACAGGACCACAGCGTAAACGCGCGCCTGTAAGGCCCCGTTCACATGGACTTTTTCCAACGCGCGTTAGATAAGAATTTTCGAGCGTTACCATGTGAACAGCACTTGAGTGCTTTTCAAGGTCAGTTTCCGTTATGCATTAAATTGTTTTTTTTATTCCCTTAATCCAAGTTTCTATCTTTTGAATGGTTAAAAATAGAGTCAAAATTTCAACAGATTTCAAATCAGCGTAAAATTTTACGTTAAATCCATACCAAAATCATGATTTTCTTTGAAAAAACTTATTTTTTTGTCAATAGTCGCAACTAATCTTTTTTCAGATATTCTTTTTATACTAAGCGTAAGCGGAAGTATTGCCGTGTTTTTAAAGGAATGTCACTTTAATAAGATATTTTACTGCCCCTTATCAACTGTTTAATTTTACAGCCATTAAAAGTAGGATGAAAATCTTTCTTTCCCAACCTAAAATTGATTTCTCTGTATTCACAGAGTCTGTATTTGGTTAACTTAGAAATATATAATGAGAAATAAAATGCCTAAAATAATCTAAAAAATATTCAAAACGACGTAAAAATTTGATATTCTTTCGATTTGTAAAATATCCGTTCCCTAATTGCCTGTGAATAAAGCGTTTTTGTACTTAAACCTTTATACATAAATAAATGCAATATAATCGACTTGCTGACCAGAAGTGACAACCTAAACAGGTAAATCTTTCGTAACGTATAGTATACGATTCCAATGCCATCAATCTCGGTTGTAAATTTTGAACGTTTTTCAAAATTTTTCCAATGACGGGATATTTTGGACCTAGGAACCGGTAAGAGCCAGCGGATCAGAGTAGCTGTGCTTTATGTAGTTCAAATTGTGGCATTATTATACATTTTCATTAACTCTAAAATCTTAAAGTATTCATTTTTTACTATCAAGACTAGAGGAAGAAAGCCTATAACCTTCACTCTCCAGTGTCGATGTTTCACCCACCAATAAAAATAGTAGGATTTGTTTTGTGTTAAGGTGTGATCACGGATTTTTTGGGCTAGCAGATGAGTCATTTGTAATGCGTTTTATCGTAAAAGCGAAACTTCGTAAGAAAAATTGGAATATTTCCGTAAAACTTTGATTAAAAACGAAACTAACTGGAAAATGACCAAACAATTTCCTTAAAATTTTAAAATTGACAGTTTAAAGTAAAAACATATCCCCCAAAAACGTTATTTCTAGAACCAGGAAATTGGAAACGGAATTTCTGTTTATATGGCATTGTCTACGAAGTACTATCGAAAGATGCCACGCAAACAAAATCCGGCACTGGTGATAACCTTTATTTTTTTATGCTATTTTTGCAGGTTTTATCCATCGTGTTTCTTACGATCTATAGCTAATTTTTACTTAATTTTTCCTTCAAATAAATCTCTATACTTCTTTAAAACCAATCTCTAAACATTTTAATGTGTATCAGCACAAATAAAACATATATAACAATAATTAGTTTTTTAATTTTTAAACACAATTTTCCCTGAGTTCCAACTATCCGAAACGAATACTAACCCTCCAACCTACCCTCTTTCAGTGGTTTTGTAGCACAAATGGAACCACGAATGGAATAATGACTGGGAAATATTTCAACTAAAATTTGATTAAACCCCACGATGAAACGAGAAAATTTTGTTAAAACTAAAAAAATCTCAAAGAAAAACCAAAAAACAGTATATATCGAAAACCAGGAGATTGCTAATAGAATTTGCGTCTACACGTATATATAATATAAAAATGTTGATTAAAGTAGTAATAACACTAACTGCAAGATTAAAATATAAATTCTATGAAAAATAAGCTCACAGTAAATTAAGTTCATTTTCAAAAGTGATATCGAGTTCAATGTAACACGAGGATGTGAAAAATGAATGAAAATGAAACTTATCTTACGCATTTCATACGTTGAGGAAAAATAAAAAAATAACTAAAGTTTAGCTTTTAAATTGAATATTTAATTTAAGCTTTATATATAGATTACAATATATGAACATAACCAATGAATGTTTTATTTTGTTCAATTTAATATATTTGTAACGCATATTATACATTCATTTTATCTTTCTGCACTCCTTCTCCATATGAACTTTAATTATGCCAAATCGCATAATTAAATGTGCGTGCAATGTGCTTAAAAAGGGGAACAAAGTTTTTCTTCACGTATTAATATATAGATTACAGTATATGAACGTAAACACTGAATGTTTTATTTTGTTTCATTTAATATATTTGTAACGCATATTATACATTCATTTTATCTTTCTGCACTCCTTCTCCATATGAACTTTAATTATGCCAAATCTCATACTCCTCCGTGCGCTCAATGTGCTTAAAAAGGGGTACAAAGTTTTTCTTCACGTATTAATATATAGATACTAAATTCGTCTTGGGATTTGGACTGAAAAACATAGACAAATTTTTCAGGAAAGTAAAACCTGGCTGACCACTAACTCTTTACTTGTACATTAGAATTCACAGAAACCTCTATTACTAACATGCGAATTTTTCGAACAATAATTTCCAATTTTGTATATTTGTGTCTTATATTCCTACCGGTTAATTCAGGGAAGCAAGGGTCTACAGAAAAAAAAGTTTCACTGTGACACAGGATCCTATGAATGAACAGACATTCTAGAAAGTCACGCAGAAAGGAGCTGTCAGGGAAAAGTAATGACTAGAACTGCCTTGAAACAGGTTCCACAAGGTAGGAGGCGGACGAACCCAAGGCTAGTAAAGGTGTCCTTAAGTAGCTTTGCCGCATCTCTTCCAGCCGATTCCTCCCTGTAACGTCACGTTTCCTCCCCTTTCAAAACCACTCTGATGGACCCTGCCATTCCCCTTAAGTAGGCTTGCCGAGTATACCCTCTTTCATTCTTGTTGCAATTTTTGTGGAGTGTGGCAGCAGACGTGCTCTTTAGTCTTTTGGTGAAATTCCAACGCGACCTACCAAGGATATATTTTGGTGAAATTCAACGTGACAACAAGCTATATATATATATTCTATTCCTGACAAGCTTCTTAATAACAGGTATGACAAACAATTTTTTTATTTTTTGGACTTTAGTAGTTATTACTTCACTTCATCTGTTTCAAATGATAATGTTTAATGCAGAGAGAGGTGTTGATATCTATATAAATAAGAATTCAATGTATCCTCCTATTACGCGTTTTGTGTCTGTATGCATGTGTGTGCCTGTACTAAGTCCAAACGGTTGAATATACTTCCATGAAGCTTTGCATACTGTGAGTTCTTACATTCATTTAGTGAATGAATTCGGTTACGTTAGTCTGTATATTCATCTTGCGATTTTGTGTTTGTGTAAGTATCACATAAAATCTATCCAACATATTTTAATGTAATGTTCTATATTCTATAAATGGTATTTTAGTTTAGTGAGTACGTTATTTCACATTCCTTTGCTTACATACATAGACAAGTTTCACGCTAAAACAGCTGAGTAACTATACTTAAATCAGCCATAATTTGATAATTTTGGAGTAGCTGGGAGGTATATTGAGCATTACAATTACTGAATTGCTTTACCAGTGCTGCTGAAATATCAATTATTTTTCAAAAACTATTTTTGCGGAATTTAAATTTATTTCAAGCCTTATTTTTTTATTTACAAAATATAAAAAAATTCTAACGATAAAGAGAGTAGAACTATACAGAACAAAACCTTTTAAAATAGGCCTAGTAGCTAATATGGCAACCTTGGTATTTTTTAAATTGTTTGCCTTTTTAAAATTGTGTCTGTTATATTCCAAGAATCTATTTTGTATAGTGAGAAAACAAATCCATTCATTACTTTTCGATCGAAGCTTTTTTAATCTGTTTTAAGATGTATTTCTGGATTTTCAATTTGATGTTTCGTTCTGTAACTGTAAGCAAAGTAAGTGGTTTAATTAGTTTTAGAAACATTTTTAATCATTGTATGATAATTTTGGAAAACGCGCCTGTTTTTAAATTACCATACAAGGCATTTATATGGATACTCTGAACTATTCTATGCATTCAGGGTAACATTGGCTCACTCTAGAGACTTTCTTTCTTACTAAAAATTTAAATTCCACAAAAATGTAAAATGTTAAATATGACATTTATTTACATTTGTAAAATTGTTAACAATTGTGCACCTTTATTAGAATGTGGTAGTTGTAACATGCTATGAATAGGAATTTCAATTTATTAACGAAAGCAGAAGTTAGTTAACCAATTCAACCCGAGTAACGCCGGATAATTCCGTTAGTACTTATTGAAAGAAGTACGAAATTTCGTAACAAACGATCGCTGTGCGTCACTGATAATGATGGAAGACTCTTTAAACATCAACAAAGAAACAATTCGAACCATCCTGCATGAAGATTTGGGCAAAACAAATGTGTGGGCTAAATTTGTTCCACACACTTTAACCACTGAACAAAAAGCAATGAGAAGTGCACATTGCAGACTTCATTTCAGCCGCTGAAAACGATCCAAACTTCTTGAAGTCCATTGTTACAGGTGATGAAACCTGGTGTTTCTAATATGATCCTGAAACAAAGTGCGGAATGGAAGTCACCAAATTCACCGCAAGGCAAAAAAAAACAAGAAAAGTTCCATCCAAAATCAAAACAATGCTCATTACATTCTTCGATAGTAAAGGTATTATCCACAAAGAATTTGTTCCAACTGGACAAACAATTACAGGCCAATACTACTTAGCTGTTTTAAAGCGTTTGATGGCCAGATTATAGGACTGACAGCAGTTGGTGTTTGTTACACGACAATGCACCCAGTCACACCTCCCTTATTGTTCGTCGATTTTTGGCAAAAAATAATGTCTGTGTGTTGAACCATCCACCGTATTCACCTGATTTAGCACCCTGTGACTACTCCTTATTCCCAAAACTTAAAATGAAGTTAAAAGGGTGTTATTTTGAGGATTTTTCGACCATACAAGAAGCTTCGACGCGTGCTTTGCAGGCCATTCCACAAAGTGTTTTAGAACAGGCGTTCGATTCATTAACCCTCTGACATCCGTACGCATCTAAACATCATGTCCTCAGAAACCCAAAACGCCCGAGTAGCATTAGTTCAATCACCAATATTTCTTCCCCCCTCGTTTGCAACTTATTTTACACCTAATCGGGGGACTCTACACTGGGACCGAAAACCGCGCTGGTTTTAATGGGGGGTTGTATGGAAAGTGCTCTTTTCAACTTATAAGTCGATCTTAGAATTATATATATATATATATAGACATGTGTATGCTGATGTTCAGCGTCCATTACATAGCATTTTTAAACTCTCAAAAAGAAAACACGAATAGAAAATTGTCAAATTGTTAGAAAGAATAATTTTCTTTTAATGAAATATAGCGCAAAAGTAAAGCAATTGCAATTACTTATAAAACAAGGAAAATATTTTTTAATTTTAGAACAAACACATTAGGTTACGTTTAATTTTAAGTACATATTTTTCATTAAATGTTTTAAAAAGGCAATTTAATTTCTTTATTTCCCTCTGATCTCTTTTACTTCAAATCTCTTGCAACAGGAATATACAAGGTATACTTTTTCTGTTGTGTTATCGGCAATTAATTTGTACTTTCTTATCTTATTTTTAAAACAATGTATCAAAAATTCGTGATAATTTTCAAATTAATAATATATCTTTTGCTTTGAAATTGATGTTTAAAAAAGGTTTTCGGAAATATAATACAAAGTGATAAAAGTGGTTATTTTTCAATAATTCTTCCTTATAAATATGATCTTAAAAGCAGCGTGATTTTTTTGATAATGGTTTCTTTTAAATTGTAGACCAAAAGCATCTTGCAATAAAATATGCAGGAATTACGTCACAGTTATGTCCCTGAAATGGACGTTTTATTCGTTTGCGGGACTTAAAAATATGCGCTTTTTCCTAAAAACAGAGATAGGCAAACCCTTTAAGTGTGATAACCTTTATTTATTAGAAATAAAATTCACACTTTACTACCCAACCCTCACTAATAAATCGCAAAATTAGCATTTATAGCTCGTAATTCAATTTAAAAGTCATTCTTTACACAATTTTTCTTTTCAGTTACTATTGTATATGCGTAGGTACAAAACATGTGTTGGAATTAAATTTTACATAACAATACAAGTGAACATGTACTTGAGTCAAATTCCGTGTTGAAAGCGACGGTCAAGTGAGCGTCACTCAAAATGAGAAGTGCATTATAGTTTCTCCTATTGTTATAAATTTGTGATAACTTCCATTCTAAAAAACCAAGGGGCTAAAATGGTCAGATGAGAGAAAACATAAAACTCAGCTACTAATAAAGTCATCTCATTCTTAAAGTATGCATTCTTAGAATTTTGTTCGTTTGATTATTGGGTTACGACATACCCTCAACGACCACTTCGGGACTAATGTTTAAAACATTTCTCGGATTATTTCATGTTACCGGTCGATACAAGTGGTTTTGTATACAAGAGAAACTGGCTTATCGGCGCGAAGCGTTACCACCGAGATCATGGTTATTATTTTCAACTTATAAAACCATAACCTCGTTGCGATTTTAGCATTTGAAAAAGAATATAACCTCTTGAAGGTCCCATCCTCTTGGAAGTATTTTATTTTATTTCGAGGGAATTAGGAATTCAAAAATTATAGAGGGTACCTTAAGCAATTTAATAGCCAAACACTCAAAATAATTCGTAATATGAGAAAGTCAAAGTATTACATATGGTTGACCATCATAAAGATTTATAATGTAAATTAATGAATAAATTAACGACTTTTTTATTGCTACAATGAGGGATAAGAATAAATGTTCTTGTGCAGATATGATTAAGTAAGGGAATACTAGGGTGTGTTTGTTGGACATGGAAACGAAAATCCGGGAATCGAAAATTGGGCTTTAAATCTTTTCAAATAGATTTGGTGCATAATAATTTGGCATTGATGGTGAAGGTTTTGATATCCCGCAGCCCTTACCTCTTTTCGTCTTGCGAAAGTCATTATTGAAGAAAATTTCTTTATTTACCAAATTAATTTGATCGTACTTTACTCTTGATTTTTGAATGCCATATCATATTTTCTTCTATCTTCACCTCTATGGATCTCTCAAAGTACTAATAGCTCTAAAAATCCTATTATCAATAATGCAATCTCTTCATTTGACAAACATATTTCACTATTTTGATACATTAATTGATGATATTTTTCTTCTGCAGCATTTCAATGGATCCAGTAACTGCCGCAACAATTAGAGTCACGGTCCCTGAGAATACTGACCGTATAAATCATCCACTACCGATTATTTCTGTCATATCTCCCCTTCACTTGATGCCACAACATGTAGTACAGGTTGAAGAGGTTGAGCTTGCAGAATACATCCCAACGGCAGAAGTCATTGTCATTGATGATGAGTCAATGTGAGTACTGAAATATTTTGCACTACGTACAATTTTATTTATAATCAAAATTCTCCAAATAATCTCAAATAATCAAATTAACTTCGAGAGGATTTTTAAGTAGATAGAAAAGTATTTCTATACCCCTTAGTAGGAAAAGAATCAATGTCGAAATTCGCGTAATTTTGTCAATGAAGTAATAAATGAATGAAAATATTAACTGTAAAAGTGAAAATATCCCAATATTCAATTCTCTAATATTTTCAAAGCATGTTTAAGTAGGTTCTCGATCCCCTAAATTCTTTTATTGTCAGATGCTTGTAGAACATGTTGGGAAGTTGATTTTTCCAGTTTAAAGTAGTACCTTGGACAAGGTGCTTGGAGGATATAAAATGTTAATTTTGAGAAAATCGATTTTATGATCAAAATACATATGAGTATTTTATCGAGTTCAAAATATTGGATATCAACTCCCTTCAAAACTTTATCGTAACACGTGCTTTAGAATTATGTGGTATTCTTGCTTACCCAATACTAATATATATAGGAATATTGTGTAGTCAGATTTTCTCGTTCGATATCTAAAAAAATTTTGTCTGTGGGAGATGAAAAGGAAGAACATTAAATTCATAATTACTTGGTACCTCTAACTGAAATTAAAATACAGTAATGACCATGCTAATTTAGAGACAATTATTTCTTTTTATATTAATAATTTAAGTTGTGTTTTGAGTACTTCAGAATGAAACATTTTTGATTTCGGTTTCACAAGTCACTTCTGTTCAGTATTGCTCGTGTTCCTATCACAAAATGAATTTGGAAAAAACTTCGTGGTTCGTAAGAAATTTCAATTGCATGCATATTTTAGTAGAATGGACTTTCTTGACAGTCTGTATTGTTTCTAGATATTCTGAGGAGGGATCATCACGGAAGAAGTGCTACATATACATGGCTATCATGGCCATCATGCTACTATTTAGCATCATCAGTTATTTCCTGTTCGCTTAGCCATTGCTGTAAGACAGAGTCCTGGTCTCCTGAGCGGTACCGTATTCCGGAAGGACTCACCATTGTTGTTACATGTTTAATGATGTTAGCTTACATTAAGTAAAAGAAGAGAGGGGTACCATTTTGTTCACATTGTATATATCATATTCATTACGATGATTCAATGTAAAGAAGAATTTTGTGGACTGTTCAAGTTTTATGTATTTAAAAACTGTTTTCTCTTATTTATCATGTCTGGAAACAACCATTAATCATTATTCTTAATTCAAGATTAAATTAAAATTAAACTGACATGAACCTTTTAAATTGTGCTGTTTTAATGTTTAAAGGTTTTCGATACTTTGAAATAACCTGTTGTTGGTGTCCTTTATGTAATTGTGTTTTATGTGTAATGAATGATAAGTTTATGTACCATGTGTTTCTTATTTTAAACATTTTTTGCTTTTGTTATTTTAGGCATTTTTTGTTAATTCTACAGAAATAATCTGTCAATCGTCATGACGAATATCCCTAAAGAATAAAGTTTTGTGTGCTATAAAAATTGTAAATAATTTCGCATTGTATTAATACCATTACTGATGGACTTTCTATATAGCTTCAAACATACTGGATAACATTAATTATTGTTTAAGCATTTATATCCAGTCTTGTTTTTTCGTTCAAATAGTTTACTTATAGTTTATGTGTACTCACACTTAAAATGGATTATTCGTAAAGTACACATAGAAAGAATGCCATTAAAAACTGGATAGCAAGGAAGTACGTTAATAGATAAAATGAAGTGGATTTTTATTTTTTAAATAAATTATGAATAGCATTATCCGATTAGTGTAATTTGCAATTAAATCAATAATTATGGCATTTACAATTTTGTGTTTCAATATGCTTAAAAATTATTATCAGTAATTTTTAAAATACATTTGATTCTATGAGTTCCAAAATTAATATCACATTGACTGTATTTGGAAATATAAGAATGAGATTAAATACCTTTATCTAGTAAATATTGAAGTATCTGAGAAGAATGTCAGATCATCTGTCCAGGATAGATCAAGGATCTAATGATCTGATGGCGTTAAATCTAATATTTCATATTCAGGTCTGATAACAGAGGAACGGAAAACAAAAATTTCATTTAAAATTTTTTAAAGATTTAAACAGTCTCTTTAATGCTTTTTTATATGCTCATTTTGTTTCAACATTGAGGGTTTTAAAAATATAAATAAAACTAATCACCCTAAGTTTTACTTGATTTCCTGGAAATTAACTCTTGATTTTCACTCACCTTTTTATATGCTACTAGCTGAATTACCTGGTGTTGCTCGGGTTGAAATGGTTAAATGTTGCTTGAAAAGTTAATTAGAATAATCACTTTCCTTTCACAGAAAAATGCAATCATTTAAGGGGGCACAGTACCTTTAAGCATACAAATGAATAGGTAAAATAGACTAATTTAGGTAAGCTGTATCACCAAAAGTTTTATGTGTATCATAATGAAATTTTTTGCAGGATTTATTTATACTTTATACTACACAATACAAAAAAATTGGTTTGATTTTTAAAAATTAAATAAAATTTTACTAGAATTAACATAGTCATTTTAAACGTACCTTTTTGCAAGCATAACTTGTGAACAACATTATGAGTCATCCTGTGATTTTTTTTCTATAAAACTAATGGCTGATATGAGTAACACAATGCTTTACTTTAAATTATAACCAAAAATAGTAGTTAAGTAACACATAAATATAACAATCAATTAATATTCCACTTCATTAATTTTTTCCAAATTTTCGCTCATACGATATCAAACTTTTTAAACATATTTTTAGCTTTTGAGTAAAATTTTGATTTCATTTTGAAGCCCTCTTGATAATCTATTTTCATTCAAAATTTCAAGAGAGTCTACGTTCATTAGTTGCAGAGTTATAGAGCGCGCAAGCTTGAGACTTACCATTCTGAGATAAATGCAATTATAGTTGAAGTAGTTATTTTTAGCATTCACGTGCGTTCAAATAAACAAATAGATTTGTGAAATGAAAGAGTTGAGTAGTACATATTCTGCTTATATTTTTTACAGTAAAAATAGTATTATTAAAACTTTCGAAAAAATAAATAGCTTAATTCCAAAAATTAATAGCGTATTTCCAAACCAAAACTAAGAGACGTAAACAAACGAACAGCTGAAAATAAAAATAGGTGTGTTCGAAAAATCCTCATACGAACGAACGCATGCGGTTTTTTTTTACCAGAATCAGAATATTTCAAACTATCTAAATAGATCAAAATTGAGAAATCGATTTTTTTAAGGTTTTAAAGGTACTGTGCCCCTTAAGTTAGGAAAAGACGTTTTAACTTTTTCATAGCTTCTACCATATACTTCGGACGCAAATATATGCATTTAATTCCTGAATATATTGCACTATGTAAGAGATTAAGACATAAATACAAATAGAAACGAATTTCCGACGAAAAATGAAATATTCTACAATTAGCTTTAAGTATGAAAGGGTTGATCAATTTTCACCGAACACCTAATGTAGTCTAGTATAAAAAGTATTTTACAAAAAAAAAAGAAATCTGATAGCAATTTGAATTACGTAATCTCGTCAAACATTCTATGTTACAATGATTCTTAATTTTCAAATCAAAAGGAAATTTTATCATGGAGCAACAGTTAGCACTTTTTACATATTAACAGAAGAATTAAGGAAGCGGTCAGTTTGACCGCAAAGTAATTTTAACGGTCTATAAATATATTATTTCCTCACGAAGGGCCGCGATTGGGAGAGCAGCGGATTAGCAACCAGAAGGTTGCGAGTTCGAAACTCGATCCAATCAAAGACCATCGTGTACGGGGGATGGTGCACGTTAAATCTGTCTTGGTCTCAAATGTCCTCACGTTGGCGTGGTGTGGAATTTTGGAGAATTGGGTCAGGTGTCGCCTCGTCATCCGACCATGGTTCAAAATGACGAAGTATTGTCCTCGGATCTTTCCCTTTGGCTTGTTTCTGTTTGGGGACAGTCAGATGTGAGAAAAGTAAGGTATATCATAGTTATCGTGCATTCTATTAAAAGATCGTGAGAAAGTGTGAAAACAAAAACAATACGCAAAATATATTGGCATTAGGACTATCTTTATTTCCATCGAAGAATTTATTTGAAAGCTGGCTCCATTTTGCTTGAAATAATTAAATAATGGATCACAGGCTATTTCTGGAAAAATGACCGTATCCATCACAAGCCCGGAAGTATTCGATTTTGTCTTCAAAGTAGTCCTAATTGTATAATCGCAGGAAATGCTTTTCTACACTTATATTATGTTCCCTTTTTAGAATGTATTTAAAGAAACTATCAAAGTTAGTGTTATTAGGGGTTACATCCAACCTTCTAGCGAGCGAAGTAAATAGAATTGAGTAGCATTTTGTTTAATTTGTTTTTTGGGGGGAGGCGGCGATAGCAATTGGACGATGAAAATTTATTTATTCTAAGTAGCTTACAAGTATTTCGAATAGCTATTGTGTTCTCTTCTATTTATTATTTATCTCCGGATGAGAAAATTGTTCTAACGTACTACAGAGAGGGTACATCCAGATATACATAAAGAAAATCTACCAGCGGCTCATCAGTATCAAATATTTTTTAGGACAAAAAGAAAATTCTGAGATTTCAGAACTTCGTTGAACATTGTGACGTCCGAAAGTGGGTTAGCCTCTAGTTGGACACAAACTAGCCGTATATCGAACATAAATTCATAAAAATAAATTAAACGCAAACACCTGACAGCAATGTTATCATCTATTAGGATGTTTCACAAAAAATTATTAAAATAGGAAAAACAAAACAAAAGAGGAATATATATTGCTTGCGCAATTTCAAACGCTATTTGGGAAATTACACTAGGCTATAAATTGCTACTTTTTTTAGTTATTTCTTATAAACGAGTATCCTCTAAGAATATCTGGTATCCGTTTCTAATCTGGGGCAGGGAGAACCTATTTGGAGGGCCGTATCTGATTTTGCGGCTCGGTCGAACCTATCCTTAGAGCCTTATAGGATCTGCGTCCGGTCAAACCTATCCTTAGGGCTGTATCGGGCCTGATAATTCTGTCGGGAGGCCGTATCTGAACAGCGGGCCGGTTAAACTATCCGTAGAGCCATATTTCTCTTCTTCGGAGTATGTAAACATATCCAGTGGGTCATATCTCTTCTATAGACCGGGTAAACGTGTCGCGAGGGCCGTACCTGGTTTTCGAAGTGGATAAATCTATTTTGAGGGCCGTATCGAGACTGCGGGCCATATAAAAACATTTTTATGGTCGTGTCTGGTTCCCGGGCCTGAGATCAATCCATTCCTCACAACTAATTTGTATTACGCGTACGGTCATTTATCTTATACATAAGTTTTTTTGCGATGGGCTAGTTAATCTTCATCCCGAAGAGAACTGCTATTTCACAAATAGCTAAAAATCTCAAGTCCGAAATAGACCCCGCTCCCCAATCAGGGCAGTGTGGGCAGAAGCTTAGAGTTTGTTTACGTTGACTCCAAGGGTTGTGATCTGGAAACGGAGCAGGGTGGGGGGGGAGAAAGGGAAGGAGGGATTTTTTACTCAAGGCTACTCACCTGACAAGATTCCTTTACTGGGTCGACTATCCCATTACGGGGAAAGCCGGAAGACGGGGAGGGGTCGACACGTGTTTCTATTTACCAACAGACGTAGTCTATATTTTCCACAGGATTCTAAGGAATGAATGTACCAAATTTGGTGTGAATTGGTATGGCAGTGATCGTAAAAATACTTAATGTTATTCCTAAGGGGATTTCAAATTTGTTTTGGCCCCTTCTGCACACCCAAGAAAAATAGAACGGGGGTTAATATGTAGCATACATTACCCGTAGGGTTCTGAAGAATAAGTGTACCAAATTTGGTGTGGATAGGTCAAACGGTGTAGATTTGTATAGAGGACAGAAAGACGCCAACTCAGCTTTGTATAAGATGTCTATCCCCTTGTTGCATTATGTGCGTTAAATATATTTTGTTTCTGATATGAAATGTTTATAATTAAATAGAATATATGGCAAGTAAAATAAGAAAGGCTATACAAATACGATGATTTGGGAAATTCAGATTAAAAAATTTTAGTCGCACCTGCTAGTAGCATGGTGGTGTTAAAGAATTTTAAAGACAAGTACGAAAGGAAGTACGAACAAGTACGAAGTACATTTGCCAAGACTGGCAAATGTTAACAATTTTAGGGCGGTAGGACGTCTCATTACCTTCACATGATAAAAGTTCGGTATAGGTATGTTCTAGGCATATTAAGACTATATTCTCTCATTTGGTACAGTGATATCTAGGAGGAGTTCTAGAAGTGTCATACAAGAACGCACCACCCCTTAAAAACTAAATTTTGTTTTGTGCAAATTACGTACATTCATACGAGGTGAAAGTTCTTTACCCATAGTTTCTTCTTTTTTTGCAAAATATTTTATTTAGCATGATTTTCAAAGGGTTAGTTATCCATTGTTAATTAATGTTTGTGAGAAAGAACCAAAGTAGAGGTTTTGGAATTTTTAAATTCTTTATCGCATCGATGGCCCGCAGGTAGCCGGCTTCACCAAACCTATTAGAACTCCGTCAATTATCGCACTTCATCAAGTTTCCAATACGTAGAGAAATATTAAATTAAACAATTGTGCGTAATTTAAAATGTATGTCTTGTGATTTTGGCGGCAGCGAAAATCATACCTTTAATTTTTTAATTTTCAATCTTTTTCCTTGAATTCATGTCCCTTCGTGTTGTTATTTGCTTTTTGTTTGGTAAATTTTTAATAGTACTTCAAATGAAGCATTTAAAAATGTTTTCATCTCAAAAAGTAAAAGCAAAATAGAGCACAGTGAGAATACATTTTCGAAAAGTGCTTGTGGGTTCTAAATTTCCAATTCAACTTCTTTTTCCCAAAGAACCCAAAGATAGACGCTTCCAAAGTGTAGCTTAACAAAGACAGGAATTCCGTCGTGATACTCAACGAACAGGCCAAAGCAATGACTTGAGGGATAGCATTTTAGGGCTTGTCCGTTCCCATCATGACCGCTCGCACAAAAGGTCTCCAACCACGTTTTTTCCCTTAACCGTGAGAATGATCTTAAAAGTCGCTTTGAATAGAGGCCCCTTACAGTTTTCATTCTTCCTTTCGGAGTTCCAATGAATCCATGAAACTTATTCCCTAACTTCACTAAATTGGTAGGTTCTACTATGGAATTTCACACGTTCCTGAGGGAAGTAGCTGTCAATTTCAAAGAATCAATATTGAACAGAAATATATTTGTCCAATTCATTTTTCATTGAAATGAACTTATTCATTGAAAAATCATTTTATTTCAAAATTAATAGTTACACGTTTCGTGTCTGTATAAATGTTTTTCAGACAAAACGTGCAAACGTATTTTTATGAAACTTAGCATATTACAGTAACAGTGAAAATGCTATTCAGAGTTATTTAATTCTACTGAGGATTGAATATTAAGGGAAAATTTTAAATCGTGTCTAACTGTTGAATTTACAAAACGTCAGCGAATAGGTTGGCTACCACACATCTTTACTGTTTTAATGACACGCTTTATATAAGACAAATAAACGCTTAAAATGAGACAAATAAAATACGTTCTGCTAGTAAAGGTTGTATTGGAGTTTGAATGTTATTCAGTATCCCATCTACCGAATTCAGTTTTGACTGCACACACATATGTTCCTTGAATAAACGTGCCGCGGTAGTCCGGTTGGATGAGTAACGGTTTAGCAACCGGAGGGTTGTGAGATCGAATCCAACCAAACGTGCTGTCCTCGGTTCTTTCCCTTTAGAATTGATTCCAGACTGTCGCCAGGGGCCGTTGTGGCTCAGTGGGTAGGCTCGCTGCTCGAAGGGTTGCGTAAGTTCGATTCCTGTCAGGTGCATTCCTCTATGGGTGTATTTCTCTCTTCCCTGTCAGTCAATTTTCATTGTCTGGTACTACTTGATAGTGCTTGTCTTCTGTCTGGCGAAGCATGACCAAATATACCCTCCCCAATAAACCAACCATCGACGATTCTGGGCAACGTTAATGCATCTGCCATATAAGAAACCGAGTTGATATGAGAGGCAGGTAGGTAGTTGAACTAACGTGTACTGGGTCAACACCAGAGGCTATTGGCGATTGTGCGATATCCATCACGATGCGAAAGATCCACGGAAAACGGGCATTTTGAATCAGACAAATGATATCAGACCTGAGCTGGCATCCCACTCTTTAAATTTCTACACAACGCCAACGCGAGTATATTTCAGGCCATGGCAGAATTAACTTTCACCAGATCCACGTACACGGTGTTTGGTTAGATCGAGTTCCGAACTCTCAACCCTCCTCTGCTAATTAGCCAATCCTCTAACCGGGCTACAGCGGATCTTAAGGTTATCGGATAAGAAACGAAAAGGATTGGCTTATGAGAAGCATGTGGTGTTAAGCTAAATATATGTGGTGGTATGTTTTTGCGGAGATTCGTGTTTCCTGAAAGTACTCTCAATATTCCCTTGTGTTGCTCCAGTTAAATATTTATCTAAAATACCTATCTACCTGAATGTATTCTCACCGTGACGTCTGTTCGCTTATTCTTTGATTACAATTTCCAGCCTCCGCGAATAAAAATTCCAGAAATATGTTGCGAACTGATATATATGCGAGTTGATTGCTTACCGCTAATTAAACGCCTAAATGTGCGGCAATAAAATACATTAAGTAACTCGGTAATTTAGGTAACTTTAATATGTTTAATGCAAGAAAATTTGCTTAGGGCAGACCATAAGAAAAAGAGCGGCTGTAGCCCGGTTGGAAGAGCAGAGGTTTAGCAACCGAAGGAGGTACGAGTTCGAATCTTGGTTCAGCCAGACTAGTGTACGTGTGGTACATGAACGCTAAATCTGTTGTGACCTCAAATGTTCTCATGCTGCCGTTGTGGCAGTTTGGAGAATGGAACCAGCTCAGGTGTTGTCATCTAACCATGTTTCAAAACTAAGAGACGTCCTTGAAACCCATTTCAGGAACTACCCCGAACCTTGGCCAATAGCCCGTTGTGTTGCTGCAGTGCGACGTTAATTAAATACCCACCGATGACACCTTGACACCTAGTAAATTTTGATCACGGTCAGACAACAAGGTCAACACTTGAGAGACAACCCCGCTCTCGAAACTACATCACGCCGACATGAGAATATTTGAGGCTCGACAGATTTTACGTGCACCATCCCCACGAAGACCACAATTTCGAAATCGCAACCCTCCAGTTGCTAATCCGAGTATCTACCAACTGGGCTACCATGGTTTTATGGTGAAGGGAGAATCTCAGATTTGGGGACGGACAAACTGGACTGATGCCGCCATCATTCTAAAACAAAATTTGCCTTGAAAATAAAGGTTATGTAGGTAGTAGAATTTACCTCGCACTAGACTACACAATGGGTTATTGGCCATGGTCCGGAATCATTCGCAAAGTGTAGGTACGTATTTAATTAACGTCGCACTGGAGCAACAGAACGTTCTATTTATTTTCGAAGGGTTTAATTAACGTCACACTGGAGCAACACAACGGGCTATTGGTGACGGTCCGGGATCAATCCCAAAGCGAAAGCACCGAGGACAACGTAATTTTGAATGAAGGTCAGATGACTAATTGAAAATTAAGATAATTGATGCTAATTGCTTAAATGCTTCAAAATAGTTTATTTTATTCAATATTAACCCAAATGAGAAAATGCGTAGAGTAGAAGATAAAATCCCCGAATCGAATCTACGACCTAAAATTATTTGAGGTCACAAGTACATTATGTTTATAAGATGTTTGACAGACAGGCATTGAAGTACCCAGGTCTATATTGGTTTCGTGAGCTATATATCATTTGGGGTTGTAATTTGAGATGATTAAAACGTTGATCTAATCGAACAGGTTCTTGATTTTTAAAGCGTAGATTAGTAGATTGTGTGAATCATAAATTCAGGGCTCTCGATTTTTTAAGTGCGTAACTGCTTAGAGTGCTTCGAAGTGCGAAACAACTTAGAGAATGCTATTCGAAGATGTATTGAAGGTAAAAGGCGACACAACTCTTAGTAAAAAATATTTTCATAATGTTCATAGGTATGTAGGTATTTTAATTAACGTCACACTGGAGCAACACAACGGGCTATTGGTGACGGTCCGGGATCAAAGGGAAAGAACCGAGTAATTTTGAACCATGGTCAGATGACGAAGCAACACCTGAACTTCAAAATGTTCATTTTTATTCGTCCAAGCCCTGTAATTGGTATGTTTTTATGAAGACAAAAATGTAGAAATATTTATTTGTAAAGTAGAAAGTGTAAAAATGTCTACGCACAATTTCTAAAGAACAAATTAAACAGGGATATTTCAATGTTTTGAAATCTAGAAGGGTTAGCCCTATAACTCAATCCGTCTCTGTTGACACGATTAATTTGTTTATGCTAAAAGGAAAAGTAAGTAGTTCAAAGGTGTAGCAGTTCAAAAGTTAAAATAGATAATTTGATGGCGCAAGGTCCACAAATTAACTTTTTACGAAGCTCAATAAAGTTCAATACTGAAACACTCAACAGTTGCTAATCGAGGAAATTGAAACAAAATTGAAAGTTAGTTATTAATTACTAATAATCCAGTTCGGCCGCAAAATAATTTTTTTATTTACGATTTATTGATGATTGAAATACTGGTTTGCAAAATTTTCAACGTAAAACTCATTGCAAAAGAAATGTGGAGTCATGTTCCAAAAGGTATGCGATAACCATTAAGTTCTAAGAAGGGTGAAATGGCTGGTCTCTGAATATCGATAACTACCTCTTTCGTACCAGTCATATATCAATTTTCGACTTCTGAAAGAAACTGGAAGAATAGTCATTTTCCCTTCGGGTAGATTCGGGGGGTTACTCAAGGGATTGTTGTCTGCATGTGCGGTAGTGCACAAGTCTGATCTGAAAAGCACCATACAATCAATCCATTCTTTGACAGCTTCTTGCTTTATACTTATACATCAAAGAACTCTCCTTACGAGAGTTGAAAATTTTTTCAATTCTCTGGCCTTCACTTCTTTCGGAGTTCAGGTATTGATCTCGTCATCTCCCCGTGATTCAAAGTTACGAAGTGTTGTCCTCAGATCTTTCTTTTCGGGATTGATCCCAGACCGTCGCCAATAGCGTGTTGTGTTGCTCCAGTGCGACGTAAATTTATTCACCTACCTACTCCTTACGGACTTCAAAACCTCAAAAGGTGGCTTTTGTCGTGTTCTGAACATTTGTGTTTAATTACTATATACGATTATGTTTTGTTACACTAATTCCGAGTTTGCATTTTATTCTATATAGCTGTTAGAATCCATGTTATACAGGGGTAAAAACTGCAGAGACTGGTTGGGAAAAATGTAGTCACAGAATAATTTTCTATCTGGTTTTCTAATTCATTTCTATGTTTTTAATAAGCGAGATTAAATATCCAGGTATAATATTTAAAATCCGTAAATATTTTAGCTTTAATATCCAAAGGGAAAGCTTGAATCCAAAGGAGCTCACCCTTTCCTAAGGCAGTTGTGGCTCAGTTGGTTTGTCCACTGTTCTAGCCAGTTTTCCAAATATGGCCCTTCGCCATAAAACCCCAAAACCAATCAATCACTGCTCTAGCAACTTGCGAGTTGTAGGTGATGTATGTTCTATTTCCATAACTTACCCTTTGATAACTTATTTCTCTCTTCTGTGTCAGTGAAATTTTCTTTGTGTTAGAATATCCATTACTTGACGTAGTTTTGTGTTTGGGCACGGCATGGCCAAATATGGCCCTTGCACCATAAAACCCAAAAATTATTACTTTTCAATTCTTCTAAAACAATAAGATACCAAATATTAATTTCGACTTTTTCTTGTCGGAGCCGCACAATAGCATTGATTTCTACTCGATTGAGAAGCATTTGTTATTTCATTACAGCAGGCGCTACAAACATCTTTAGCCTCAATACACAATAGATGGTTGGTTTTTTATGGACAGGCTACGCTAAGCACAAGGCAAACAATATTAAGTAATCGATATACACACAAGGAAAGTTTCAATACACTATAGAAGGCACAGCAGAAACAAAAGAACATTTATTATAAGGCCATTATAATAAAGCTACAAAAAATCAATTAAAAACTACAATGACAAAAATCTCTAGCCTCCCAATAATGAGAATAAATGTTTGCAGTTAATGCCGAATAGGCGAGGATGTGGTTAGCATTAGTCAGCTCACGTCTGATTCTGAGAAGATACGTGGAACTGTTCGAAATTCCAAATCTGTTTTGATGGACAGCTAGTCAATTATCCTAGTCTAAAAGCCGCCACAGCCCTTTGGCTTGGACGACCAGGCATTTCAAGGTTACTATCTCCATGATTTGTTCTGAACTCTCCCCAAATCCCATTTCATGGATATCCTTAACTTTAATGTTAATAATGGAGACTGCTGATTTGTAAGAAACCATACTGAGATAAGTCTAGGAGACATATCCGCAGTCTCATCTCCTAGGATACCACAATGTGATGGAATCCATTGATCACAATTTGTGACATTTGGATCTGCACTCTACGACAGCTCTTGAAAGCGGAGGCTTTGTTGTAATGTGGAATAACCTGAATGATCGCTTGAGAGTTCGAAAGAATCACTTCTGAGTAAACACGGGTGTCGCGTTCCCGGAATAGTCAAGCGATCTTCACCTGCTTTCATCCTCTTATTCTATTCCAAAATCCCCCGTTTTTGCCTTTTCACGACATTTGTTACTTGAAGTGGTCTGTCGTGTTCGGCGCAGCTTGGCTGAATATGGCCCTTGCGCCATAAAACCACAAGACAACCAAACAACCTTAGGTGACGCAGAGAAACTAATTGGGTCCACCTCACCGACAAAAGCAGTATTGAGTGTACCTAGAGGAATCTGAGAAAACTATTTACAATAAAAACCGGCTTATAAAAAGTAAAACTAATATTTTGAATTATTTTTTAAATAAATATATATGAAAAAATGTTTTTAACGGGAAATAATATATTGGTTAAAATCTGCTTGTAGAAAGCTAATCGAAATAAATTACTATATAAGGAGAGTGTTTTCTGTAATGTTTAAGCTTACAAAGTCTCTTGAATAAAGCTATCAACAAAATAATTTCTGTGGTGTATATTCAGTGATTTTAAAGAAAACCTTTTTTTGGTATTTTACAAACTGATGTTTTTGCAAAAGTGCTTTTATTCTAAGAGAAAAAGATAGGGGCTTAAGCTGAAGCCCCTCCCCTTTATATTGCCCTGACCAACACGGATATGTTTTGCTTTTACTTTCCAATGCAATTCATTTTAATGGTTTATTTCATTTCCATTAGCATTAAAATTGTCTTGTTTACCGTGCTTGGGAGAGTCCTGAATTCCCTCCGATTCAGAAACGGAGAAGCGAAAAAGGAACGAATATATATTAATTATAATTTAACACTCTCAACTCTCATTCAAAACTGTCGATATCAATAATAGAGGATACTGGTATACTTTTAATATAAAATGTATCTCAGACCAGTGACGATCGTTTTTAAATAACCTTCAAACTTAGTTTTAGAATTTTACTTTAACATTCTAAGTACAATAGGATTTTTTTGGCATTTTTTCCAGGTAACATTGAAAAAACATGTCGGAATTAGACATTGTTCCAAGTAGTGTAGCGCAAAATGACGAAGGAAGTACAAACATCCCACCGGAAGACAAGAATTCTGATGACTGTTTTGAAATACCTACAGAAATCGCTTTCTTTAAAATATCCAGTGTGAATCAAACTATGTCACCAATGATATCACAACAATCCGCAATAATAAAACAGGTGATTCATGGTAAAGAATATTCTCCGACCACAGAAGAAACTCAGATATCTGATGAAATCCACACATCCGTTCCTTTCTTTGAATCCACAAGAATTGACGTTAGATTGACACAGAAAAACCTTTTGTCTTTGCTGAAACAAGCAAGCGTGCGACGAGGATCTTACTTTTGTGCCTTTTAGACCACAAGAATCCAGAGTGAGATTAATAGAGAATCACAAAACCGAACATTCACCAACATTTTCTGAAAAAACTAACAGCCAAATACCTCATAATACTTCAAATCCTTTCATTCGTATATTTAATGAGAATCACACTCTTCTATCTATGAAGTCAGATGAATCTACAGAAGTAAAACCGAAAAACTTTAGAGATGAAGAAACTTTTTACATGAATTCTCTCTCTGATTTTAAGCTTTATAACAAGAGTAGCGATTTACCATTGAGATTTGATATAAGGAACAAATTTAAAGCGCCGCACAGTACTAATCTTACAATCGTTAAGTTCTTTGTAATTAAAACAAATATTTTGTTGGATTTAAATTTTGGGACAAATATGTTCAGATTTAAATACTCTCAATATTTTTAAAATTAAGTAAATTCAGTGATTAACTCAATTGCTCATTCAAATTTTCCAGTGAGATCATTATAATTCATTAAAATGTTTTTACATATTTTTAAACAGGGTGTAGGGTCTAGGTATCCAAAAATACGCTCACATATCTCAGCATCTATAAGGTTTCTTAAAAATGTTTTGTTATTATAAGTAACTGAGAACAAGTTTTTATTTTTTCAACGTTAGAGAAATTTGATGTTGGCTCTTTTTGTAGCTTGACAAATGTCACAGCTATGCTCGAACTCTTGCCTAATGTTTTCCTGCATGAGTTGTTAATTGAGTAACCTCTTCAACGACACTGTTTTAAAATGTCTAAATCTCGCACTTTTTCTTGTACACACAGCTTTTAATGAAGTTCCATTTAAAAAATCCTAAGGAGTTATTTCGATCTAGTTGGCAAGGCAGTTATGTCTCCTCTAAAGGGCAAGAACAGTGTCGTTCAGATGCGTTCAGTGACGCGCTTGCACCGGTAAACTTGAAAGAGACAACAAATCTTTGAGAGATTTACCTATCCACTGAGCTTTACATTGAGAATATATAATGAGTGATTCTCGCATCATTAAAAGTTATTTTTGTAACACCTAAAACACGATTTTTCGATTCTTTCAATATGTTTTTAAGTAGACTAAATTAATTTATTCACAGCATCAAGCAAGTCAAATTTTATTTCTCTAGTAGAATTTGCCGATTTATCTTTCGTTTTCCTCAATGAATTCTACGTTATAGTTCTTGGATTCTAAACAGATTGTTTTCTAAAGATATTTTTGACGATCTTTTATCATTTTAACTATATTCAAATACTTTTTTATTTCCTCTCATAAATTGCACTTTCTTTTGCAGCTCAAGAGAGCCAAGACACCACTGCTTCCAATGTTACGGACATCAGATACAAAGGAGTGTTTGCATATTCTTTTCTTGTTGGTTTTAGGAGTTTTAGCTTTCGGCGTATTTTACTTTTTACAAGCTTTTAAGCCCAAATCAAATACAGCAGTTGCACTTGGGAGCGTGAGCGGTGGAGTCATTTTGCTGATTCTGTTTTTCTGTATGTATAATATTGTGAAAAAAGACGGCCTTGACTGCATGCAGAACTCTAAATACCTACCCTAAATGCCGAAGTGTTTAACGAGCAGTGTTCGACCCCTTGGACTGCCCCTCATAATATACCCCTGCCCTTAATGAGTACTTTCCGAATATTCAAAGATGCCAGATTACTTTTCATTACAATCGCAAGGGTCGCGGTAACCCGATTGTTAAAGCCGCGGAATAGTAGCAAGAGGGTTGCAAGTTCGCAAATTGAATCAATCAAAGGCCGTAGTGTACGTGGGGGCTAATGCACGTTAAATTTGCCGTGGTCTCAAATGTCCTCCGGTTGGCGTGGTGTGGACGTTTTGAGAGTGGGGTACCGGCTCAGATATTGTCTTCGTCATCTGACCGTGATAAAAATTACGAGGTTTTCTCGAAACTTTCCATTGGGTATTGATCCTGGGCCGTCGCCAATAGCCCATTGCGTTGCTCCAGTGCTATGTTAATTCAACTACTCACCATTACAATCGCAAAAATGAATCCGCAATTTAAAATTAATATCTGAAATTGTATTGCTGGACATTTTTAAAGTTGGAGGCATACCCTTTGGGCTGCCTTTTTTGTCTGACTGCGCACACCTCTGGAGAACGGCCTTGGTCACGTCTCAGCTCAGCATGGTTCGTCCAATTTTCTTACAAAGAATTTCCACGGAGAGAAACCATTAAGAATGGTCCGCATGGTTCGTCTCAGCTCGGTAAAGGCCGGATTCCTTTCCCTAGCATAAAATCGGTCTTGGCTGTTCCAACTCCAAAGGAATGTTGCCAAAGACATCATTAGGATTGCATCTGCTTTTATTTATGCTCGTTTTGTCTTCTCGTTGTTTCAGTTTTGCTCAGGACAGACACTCTAAAATGCGCAAATTTGTTTGAAAAGTATAACCCCTTAGGTAGTTTGTACAAATATTTAGGGATATACGATAGTTCAGGAAAAATTTGATCTCGGAAAGCTGGTTTCAGCAAAGCAGGAAACATGATGAAATTCTCAGTATTCTTCTTTTATTTTTTAAATTAAATTAAACATTATTCATTATGGCACTACAATGGTAGATTTGTGAACGACTTTACGTTACACTGGTGCACCACGGGGAAGGGGATCTCGCGTTACACCTTCTACATTCTAGACACCACTCGCTTACATAGGCCAAAAATTCATTCCAGATGGACAAGTATTCATGACTTACCCCAGATTCGATCCAGGAATATTTAGATCTACAAGCCAACACCCTGTCTTCTAGAATGATTAGGCGTATTTTTCAGTGTTCTTTTCTCCACAAAAAAATAGTTCATGCACCCAAATTCTGTTATTTCTTTTTCGGTGTTTTTGTTCTGTAGAAGGCGGGGTAGAGAGAGAGAGAGAGAGAGAGAGAGAGAGAGAGAGAGAGAGAGAGAGAGAGAGACACTATCATACACTCCTCGTATGATAAGCTCTCTATTTTATTCCACTTTTCAGCATTGAATCAGTTAAAATGGATGTAACTAATTCCAATATTTTTTATTTCATTAAATAAAAACAAAAATTGGTTAATAAAAATTGAAAATTTTGATTGCATTATAATCACAATTACACTGCTAGTCATCAAAAATGCAACAACGCTAGGAACTAGAGATATCGAAGCCATATTTATTGCTCAAGTAATATAAAGCACAAAGGGTGAAGCTATTGCAATTACAGCTCCATTCGACTTGCTAAATGCGAAGAAATCCCTATTTTGTGTTGTCATAGGTGGTAAGAACTTCTACATGGCTCGGCATTCAAAGAAAGACATTAGAAATGAGTTTGGGGTATGTCAATGCTGTTTTCACATGTTGGCAGTTGTTGGGCGATCATCGACCAGACTTGTTCGATGGGCACCAGATCACATGAACAGGCGAGCCCCCTGAAGGAACTTACTGGTGGATAATGATGAATTGCATACAGGTGCGATCTTGTTTTGAAAACTGCCCGGTCCTGAAAATAAGGTGGGAGTGCAGACTGACGGATCAGTTGAACGGGGTGACTATGAAAGAGGTGAGACCTGGTAGACAAAGAGGAATGACTACGTTGCACGCTACGTGTCTTCAAGCATTGTCCTGATGAAAGCTGTTCGCAGGCAAGCCCTGAGGTAAGAGTGGACGGCAGGTTGAGGGAGTGGAGTTCAATGGCTCCTTCTTCCCATAACGCCAGGTGACGGACAGGTATTTTGTTGCGCAATGCAAGTCATGCAGTCTCGCCATGGGGCGTAGAGACTCATGCGACCATCATGAACAGAATCGAGATTCATCTGAAAAGTTGTCGTGCCAATTGTTTGTCCATATGCGGCGTTCTACACCATTGCAGCTGCAGACACTAATGGTGTAGAATTAAAGGTAGTCTCAGCAATAGACGCCTTTAAAAAATACCCCGCTGGTGCAAACGGTGTGGAATTGTACGTGCTGACACAGGCTGTCGTGAAACATCTGAATTCTTGAGGTTGGAATATAATACGTAATAGCCAAGTGCACAAGATGTCTGTCCTCTCGTTCCTGAGTGCGACAAGGCTTTCTTGGAATGATAATGTGCACCGATTTCTCGGAAGGATAAAATCCGAAGTCTCAATAAGCCACAATTCTGTCTCTGTCAAACTCAGAAACGTGCTCGTATGTCGCATATTTTTCATAATAAAGCTTCATAAACACACAGAAACTACGAAA
>CAKOFA010000383.1:0-29999 GCA_933210815.1 Meta bourneti | reverse complement strand
CATCTATCCTGCAAGTTAGAACGTGTTGCTAGCATTATTAGAGCCGGAATTACATCTCTTTTAGCAAAGAGGTCGTTTCACAAGGAATGCAGACTGCACACTTCACAAAATTTTCATAGGCTGTAACGCCCAAACCCCTCGATAGATTTTTAAATAACTCGGTACGATTACTTTGGGATATGCCCAGAATATCCCCTAAAATTTTCAGACAAATCGTAGGAGTGGTTTGGGAGAAAATGGGAATCAACCAAATTTCAGTGCAGTCCGGGGGGAAAAAAGTGATATGCTCTAAATCAAAAACCCCTCGATGGATTTTAAAATCGCTTTGTACGATTAATCTTGGACATACAGAGAATATGCACAGCAATTTTCAGACAAATCGTAGGAGTGGTTTGGGAGAAAGTGGGAATCAACCAAATTTTGGTTGATTTGCTCTAACTCAAAAACCACTCGATGGATTTTAAAATCCCTTTGTGGATCTCTTTAGAACGAGACAAAACATCTATCCTGCAAGTTAGAACGTGTTGCTAGCATTATTAGAGCCGGAATTACGTCTCTTTTAGGAAAAATGCGAAAAACGTGCGTTTCACGACGAATGGAGACGATTTGCACACTTTCCAACTTTCGTAGGCTGTAACTCCCAAACCCCTCGATGGATTTTAAAATCGCTTGGTACGATTAATGATTGATATACAGAGAATATGCACAGCAATTTTCAGACAAATCGTAGGAGTGGTTTGGGAGAAAATGGGAATCAACCAAATTTTGGTTGATTTGCTCTAACTCAAAAACCACTCGATGGATTTTAAAATCCCTTTGTGGATCTCTTTAGAACGAGACAAAACATCTATCCTGCAAGTTAGAACGTGTTGCTAGCATTATTAGAGCCGGAATTACGTCTCTTTTAGGAAAAATGCGAAAAACGTGCGTTTCACGAGGAATGGAGACGATTTGCACATTTTCGTAACTTTCGTAGGCTGTAACTCCCAAACCCCTCGATGGATTTTAAAATCGCTTGGTACGATTAATCTTGGATATGCAGAGAATATGCACAGCAATTTTCAGACAAATCGTAGGAGTGGTTTGGGAGAAACGGGAATCAACCAAATTTCAGTGCATTCACGGGTCCCAATTTTAACATGGGCCCAAATGGGAAAATCCAAACCCCTCGATAGATTTTTAAATAACTCGGTACGATTACTTTGAGATATGCCCAGAATATCCCCTAAAATTTTCAGACAAATCGTACGAGCGGTTTGGGAAAAAACGGGAAAAGTTGATTTCCCGGACCTCTGCCTTGGCAACTTTGGGAGGCCATAGCTCCCGAACTAATGAACCGATTTTAAAATGGAATGGCTCAACTTGTTCCTGGTCTCAAAAATATACGGGTCAAAAATTGGCAGACCAATCGGATAGTAAGTTCTCGAATGGTCCGCAAAAGAGTGCCGAAGTTTCGCTTTTTTCGCCGTTTAACATGGGAAATCACTCCCCTCCGGCAGGAAAAAAATTCCATTTAAAAACTTATCGTCCGATTTTAAAATCGCTTTGTGGATCTCTTAAGGACAATATTTATCATCTATCCTGCAAGTTAGAACGTGTTGCTAGCATTATTAGAGCCGGAATTACGTCTCTTTTAGCAAAGAGGTCGTTTCACAAGGAATGCAGACTGCACACTTCACAAAATTTTCATAGGCTGTAACGCCCAAACCCCTCGATAGATTTTTAAATAACTCGGTACGATTACTTTGGGATATGCCCAGAATATCACCTAAAATTTTCAGACAAATCGCACGAGTGGTTTGGGAAAAAACGGGAAAAGTGTATTTCCCGGACCTCTGCCTTGGCAACTTTGGGAGGCCATAGCTCCCGAACTAATGAACCGATTTTAAAATGGAATGGCTCATCTTGTTGCTGGTCTCAAAAATATACGGGACAAAAATTGGCAGACCAATCGGATAATAAGTTCTCGAATGGTCCGCAAAAGAAAGCCAAAGTTTGACTTTTTTCGCCGTTTAACATGGGAAATCACTCCCCTCCGGCGGGAAAAAAATTCCCATTTAAAAACTTATCGTCCGATTTTAAAATCGCTTTGTGGATCTCTAAAGGACAATATTTATCATCTATCCTGCAAGTTAGAACGTGTTGCTAGCATTATTAGAGCCGGAATTACGTCTCTTTTAGCAAGAAGGTCGTTTCACAAGGAATGCAGACTGCACACTTCACAAAATTTTCATAGGCTGTAACGCCCAAACCCCTCGATAGATTTTTAAATAACTCGGTACGATCACTTTGGGATATGCCCAGAATATCCCCTAAAATTTTCAGACAAATCGTACGAGTGGTTTGGGAAAAAACGGGAAAAGTGTATTTCCCGGACCTCTGCCTTGGCAACTTTGGGAGGCCATAGCTCCCGAACTAATGAACCGATTTTAAAATGGAATGGCTCATCTTGTTGCTGGTCTCAAAAATATACGGGACAAAAATTGGCAGACCAATCGGATAATAAGTTCTCGAATGGTCCGCAAAAGAGTGCCGAAGTTTCGCTTTTTTCGCCGTTTAACATGGGAAATCACTCCCCTCCGGCAGGAAAAAAATTCCCATTTAAAAACTTATCGTCCGATTTTAAAATCGCTTTGTGGATCTCTTAAGGACAATATTTATCATCTATCCTGCAAGTTAGAACGTGTTGCTAGCATTATTAGAGCCGGAATTACATCTCTTTTAGCAAAGAGGTCGTTTCACAAGGAATGCAGACTGCACACTTCACAAAATTTTCATAGGCTGTAACGCCCAAACCCCTCGATAGATTTTTAAATAACTCGGTACGATTACTTTGGGATATGCCCAGAATATCCCCTAAAATTTTCAGACAAATCGTAGGAGTGGTTTGGGAGAAAATGGGAATCAACCAAATTTCAGTGCAGTCCGGGGGAAAAAAGTGATATGCTCTAAATCAAAAACCCCTCGATGGATTTTAAAATCGCTTTGTACGATTAATCTTGGACATACAGAGAATATGCACAGCAATTTTCAGACAAATCGTAGGAGTGGTTTGGGAGAAAATGGGAATCAACCAAATTTTGGTTGATTTGCTCTAACTCAAAAACCACTCGATGGATTTTAAAATCCCTTTGTGGATCTCTTTAGAACGAGACAAAACATCTATCCTGCAAGTTAGAACGTGTTGCTAGCATTATTAGAGCCGGAATTACGTCTCTTTTAGGAAAAATGCGAAAAACGTGCGTTTCACGACGAATGGAGACGATTTGCACACTTTCCAACTTTCGTAGGCTGTAACTCCCAAACCCCTCGATGGATTTTAAAATCGCTTGGTACGATTAATGATTGATATACAGAGAATATGCACAGCAATTTTCAGACAAATCGTAGGAGTGGTTTGGGAGAAAATGGGAATCAACCAAATTTTGGTTGATTTGCTCTAACTCAAAAACCACTCGATGGATTTTAAAATCCCTTTGTGGATCTCTTTAGAACGAGACAAAACATCTATCCTGCAAGTTAGAACGTGTTGCTAGCATTATTAGAGCCGGAATTACGTCTCTTTTAGGAAAAATGCGAAAAACGTGCGTTTCACGAGGAATGGAGACGATTTGCACATTTTCGTAACTTTCGTAGGCTGTAACTCCCAAACCCCTCGATGGATTTTAAAATCGCTTGGTACGATTAATCTTGGATATGCAGAGAATATGCACAGCAATTTTCAGACAAATCGTAGGAGTGGTTTGGGAGAAACGGGAATCAACCAAATTTCAGTGCATTCACGGGTCCCAATTTTAACATGGGCCCAAATGGGAAAATCCAAACCCCTCGATAGATTTTTAAATAACTCGGTACGATTACTTTGAGATATGCCCAGAATATCCCCTAAAATTTTCAGACAAATCGTACGAGCGGTTTGGGAAAAAACGGGAAAAGTTGATTTCCCGGACCTCTGCCTTGGCAACTTTGGGAGGCCATAGCTCCCGAACTAATGAACCGATTTTAAAATGGAATGGCTCAACTTGTTCCTGGTCTCAAAAATATACGGGTCAAAAATTGGCAGACCAATCGGATAGTAAGTTCTCGAATGGTCCGCAAAAGAGTGCCGAAGTTTCGCTTTTTTCGCCGTTTAACATGGGAAATCACTCCCCTCCGGCAGGAAAAAAATTCCCATTTAAAAACTTATCGTCCGATTTTAAAATCGCTTTGTGGATCTCTTAAGGACAATATTTATCATCTATCCTGCAAGTTAGAACGTGTTGCTAGCATTATTAGAGCCGGAATTACGTCTCTTTTAGCAAAGAGGTCGTTTCACAAGGAATGCAGACTGCACACTTCACAAAATTTTCATAGGCTGTAACGCCCAAACCCCTCGATAGATTTTTAAATAACTCGGTACGATTACTTTGGGATATGCCCAGAATATCACCTAAAATTTTCAGACAATCGCACGAGTGGTTTGGGAAAAAACGGGAAAAGTGTATTTCCCGGACCTCTGCCTTGGCAACTTTGGGAGGCCATAGCTCCCGAACTAATGAACCGATTTTAAAATGGAATGGCTCATCTTGTTGCTGGTCTCAAAAATATACGGGACAAAAATTGGCAGACCAATCGGATAATAAGTTCTCGAATGGTCCGCAAAAGAAAGCCAAAGTTTGACTTTTTTCGCCGTTTAACATGGGAAATCACTCCCCTCCGGCGGGAAAAAAATTCCCATTTAAAAACTTATCGTCCGATTTTAAAATCGCTTTGTGGATCTCTAAAGGACAATATTTATCATCTATCCTGCAAGTTAGAACGTGTTGCTAGCATTATTAGAGCCGGAATTACGTCTCTTTTAGCAAGAAGGTCGTTTCACAAGGAATGCAGACTGCACACTTCACAAAATTTTCATAGGCTGTAACGCCCAAACCCCTCGATAGATTTTTAAATAACTCGGTACGATCACTTTGGGATATGCCCAGAATATCCCCTAAAATTTTCAGACAAATCGTACGAGTGGTTTGGGAAAAAACGGGAAAAGTGTATTTCCCGGACCTCTGCCTTGGCAACTTTGGGAGGCCATAGCTCCCGAACTAATGAACCGATTTTAAAATGGAATGGCTCATCTTGTTGCTGGTCTCAAAAATATACGGGACAAAAATTGGCAGACCAATCGGATAATAAGTTCTCGAATGGTCCGCAAAAGAGTGCCGAAGTTTCGCTTTTTTCGCCGTTTAACATGGGAAATCACTCCCCTCCGGCAGGAAAAAAATTCCCATTTAAAAACTTATCGTCCGATTTTAAAATCGCTTTGTGGATCTCTTAAGGACAATATTTATCATCTATCCTGCAAGTTAGAACGTGTTGCTAGCATTATTAGAGCCGGAATTACATCTCTTTTAGCAAAGAGGTCGTTTCACAAGGAATGCAGACTGCACACTTCACAAAATTTTCATAGGCTGTAACGCCCAAACCCCTCGATAGATTTTTAAATAACTCGGTACGATTACTTTGGGATATGCCCAGAATATCCCCTAAAATTTTCAGACAAATCGTAGGAGTGGTTTGGGAGAAAATGGGAATCAACCAAATTTCAGTGCAGTCCGGAGGGAAAAAAGTGATATGCTCTAAATCAAAAACCCCTCGATGGATTTTAAAATCGCTTTGTACGATTAATCTTGGACATACAGAGAATATGCACAGCAATTTTCAGACAAATCGTAGGAGTGGTTTGGGAGAAAATGGGAATCAACCAAATTTTGGTTGATTTGCTCTAACTCAAAAACCACTCGATGGATTTTAAAATCCCTTTGTGGATCTCTTTAGAACGAGACAAAACATCTATCCTGCAAGTTAGAACGTGTTGCTAGCATTATTAGAGCCGGAATTACGTCTCTTTTAGGAAAAATGCGAAAAACGTGCGTTTCACGACGAATGGAGACGATTTGCACACTTTCCAACTTTCGTAGGCTGTAACTCCCAAACCCCTCGATGGATTTTAAAATCGCTTGGTACGATTAATGATTGATATACAGAGAATATGCACAGCAATTTTCAGACAAATCGTAGGAGTGGTTTGGGAGAAAATGGGAATCAACCAAATTTTGGTTGATTTGCTCTAACTCAAAAACCACTCGATGGATTTTAAAATCCCTTTGTGGATCTCTTTAGAAAACGAGACAAAACATCTATCCTGCAAGTTAGAACGTGTTGCTAGCATTATTAGAGCCGGAATTACGTCTCTTTTAGGAAAAATGCGAAAAACGTGCGTTTCACGAGGAATGGAGACGATTTGCACATTTTCGTAACTTTCGTAGGCTGTAACTCCAAACCCCTCGATGGATTTTAAAATCGCTTGGTACGATTAATCTTGGATATGCAGAGAATATGCACAGCAATTTTCAGACAAATCGTAGGAGTGGTTTGGGAGAAACGGGAATCAACCAAATTTCAGTGCATTCACGGGTCCCAATTTTAACATGGGCCCAAATGGGAAAATCCAAACCCCTCGATAGATTTTTAAATAACTCGGTACGATTACTTTGAGATATGCCCAGAATATCCCCTAAAATTTTCAGACAAATCGTACGAGCGGTTTGGGAAAAAACGGGAAAAGTTGATTTCCCGGACCTCTGCCTTGGCAACTTTGGGAGGCCATAGCTCCCGAACTAATGAACCGATTTTAAAATGGAATGGCTCAACTTGTTCCTGGTCTCAAAAATATACGGGTCAAAAATTGGCAGACCAATCGGATAGTAAGTTCTCGAATGGTCCGCAAAAGAGTGCCGAAGTTTCGCTTTTTTCGCCGTTTAACATGGGAAATCACTCCCCTCCGGCAGGAAAAAAATTCCCATTTAAAAACTTATCGTCCGATTTTAAAATCGCTTTGTGGATCTCTTAAGGACAATATTTATCATCTATCCTGCAAGTTAGAACGTGTTGCTAGCATTATTAGAGCCGGAATTACGTCTCTTTTAGCAAAGAGGTCGTTTCACAAGGAATGCAGACTGCACACTTCACAAAATTTTCATAGGCTGTAACGCCCAAACCCCTCGATAGATTTTTAAATAACTCGGTACGATTACTTTGGGATATGCCCAGAATATCACCTAAAATTTTCAGACAAATCGCACGAGTGGTTTGGGAAAAAACGGGAAAAGTGTATTTCCCGGACCTCTGCCTTGGCAACTTTGGGAGGCCATAGCTCCCGAACTAATGAACCGATTTTAAAATGGAATGGCTCATCTTGTTGCTGGTCTCAAAAATATACGGGACAAAAATTGGCAGACCAATCGGATAATAAGTTCTCGAATGGTCCGCAAAAGAAAGCCAAAGTTTGACTTTTTTCGCCGTTTAACATGGGAAATCACTCCCCTCCGGCAGGAAAAAAATTCCCATTTAAAAACTTATCGTCCGATTTTAAAATCGCTTTGTGGATCTCTAAAGGACAATATTTATCATCTATCCTGCAAGTTAGAACGTGTTGCTAGCATTATTAGAGCCGGAATTACGTCTCTTTTAGCAAGAAGGTCGTTTCACAAGGAATGCAGACTGCACACTTCACAAAATTTTCATAGGCTGTAACGCCCAAACCCCTCGATAGATTTTTAAATAACTCGGTACGATCACTTTGGGATATGCCCAGAATATCCCCTAAAATTTTCAGACAAATCGTACGAGTGGTTTGGGAAAAAACGGGAAAAGTGTATTTCCCGGACCTCTGCCTTGGCAACTTTGGGAGGCCATAGCTCCCGAACTAATGAACCGATTTTAAAATGGAATGGCTCATCTTGTTGCTGGTCTCAAAAATATACGGGACAAAAATTGGCAGACCAATCGGATAATAAGTTCTCGAATGGTCCGCAAAAGAGTGCCGAAGTTTCGCTTTTTTCGCCGTTTAACATGGGAAATCACTCCCCTCCGGCAGGAAAAAAATTCCCATTTAAAAACTTATCGTCCGATTTTAAAATCGCTTTGTGGATCTCTTAAGGACAATATTTATCATCTATCCTGCAAGTTAGAACGTGTTGCTAGCATTATTAGAGCCGGAATTACATCTCTTTTAGCAAAGAGGTCGTTTCACAAGGAATGCAGACTGCACACTTCACAAAATTTTCATAGGCTGTAACGCCCAAACCCCTCGATAGATTTTTAAATAACTCGGTACGATTACTTTGGGATATGCCCAGAATATCCCCTAAAATTTTCAGACAAATCGTAGGAGTGGTTTGGGAGAAAATGGGAATCAACCAAATTTCAGTGCAGTCCGGGGGGAAAAAAGTGATATGCTCTAAATCAAAAACCCCTCGATGGATTTTAAAATCGCTTTGTACGATTAATCTTGGACATACAGAGAATATGCACAGCAATTTTCAGACAAATCGTAGGAGTGGTTTGGGAGAAAATGGGAATCAACCAAATTTTGGTTGATTTGCTCTAACTCAAAAACCACTCGATGGATTTTAAAATCCCTTTGTGGATCTCTTTAGAACGAGACAAAACATCTATCCTGCAAGTTAGAACGTGTTGCTAGCATTATTAGAGCCGGAATTACGTCTCTTTTAGGAAAAATGCGAAAAACGTGCGTTTCACGACGAATGGAGACGATTTGCACACTTTCCAACTTTCGTAGGCTGTAACTCCCAAACCCCTCGATGGATTTTAAAATCGCTTGGTACGATTAATGATTGATATACAGAGAATATGCACAGCAATTTTCAGACAAATCGTAGGAGTGGTTTGGGAGAAAATGGGAATCAACCAAATTTTGGTTGATTTGCTCTAACTCAAAAACCACTCGATGGATTTTAAAATCCCTTTGTGGATCTCTTTAGAACGAGACAAAACATCTATCCTGCAAGTTAGAACGTGTTGCTAGCATTATTAGAGCCGGAATTACGTCTCTTTTAGGAAAAATGCGAAAAACGTGCGTTTCACGAGGAATGGAGACGATTTGCACATTTTCGTAACTTTCGTAGGCTGTAACTCCCAAACCCCTCGATGGATTTTAAAATCGCTTGGTACGATTAATCTTGGATATGCAGAGAATATGCACAGCAATTTTCAGACAAATCGTAGGAGTGGTTTGGGAGAAACGGGAATCAACCAAATTTCAGTGCATTCACGGGTCCCAATTTTAACATGGGCCCAAATGGGAAAATCCAAACCCCTCGATAGATTTTTAAATAACTCGGTACGATTACTTTGAGATATGCCCAGAATATCCCCTAAAATTTTCAGACAAATCGTACGAGCGGTTTGGGAAAAAACGGGAAAAGTTGATTTCCCGGACCTCTGCCTTGGCAACTTTGGGAGGCCATAGCTCCCGAACTAATGAACCGATTTTAAAATGGAATGGCTCAACTTGTTCCTGGTCTCAAAAATATACGGGTCAAAAATTGGCAGACCAATCGGATAGTAAGTTCTCGAATGGTCCGCAAAAGAGTGCCGAAGTTTCGCTTTTTTCGCCGTTTAACATGGGAAATCACTCCCCTCCGGCAGGAAAAAAATTCCCATTTAAAAACTTATCGTCCGATTTTAAAATCGCTTTGTGGATCTCTTAAGGACAATATTTATCATCTATCCTGCAAGTTAGAACGTGTTGCTAGCATTATTAGAGCCGGAATTACGTCTCTTTTAGCAAAGAGGTCGTTTCACAAGGAATGCAGACTGCACACTTCACAAAATTTTCATAGGCTGTAACGCCCAAACCCCTCGATAGATTTTTAAATAACTCGGTACGATTACTTTGGGATATGCCCAGAATATCACCTAAAATTTTCAGACAAATCGCACGAGTGGTTTGGGAAAAAACGGGAAAAGTGTATTTCCCGGACCTCTGCCTTGGCAACTTTGGGAGGCCATAGCTCCCGAACTAATGAACCGATTTTAAAATGGAATGGCTCATCTTGTTGCTGGTCTCAAAAATATACGGGACAAAAATTGGCAGACCAATCGGATAATAAGTTCTCGAATGGTCCGCAAAAGAAAGCCAAAGTTTGACTTTTTTCGCCGTTTAACATGGGAAATCACTCCCCTCCGGCGGGAAAAAAATTCCCATTTAAAAACTTATCGTCCGATTTTAAAATCGCTTTGTGGATCTCTAAAGGACAATATTTATCATCTATCCTGCAAGTTAGAACGTGTTGCTAGCATTATTAGAGCCGGAATTACGTCTCTTTTAGCAAGAAGGTCGTTTCACAAGGAATGCAGACTGCACACTTCACAAAATTTTCATAGGCTGTAACGCCCAAACCCCTCGATAGATTTTTAAATAACTCGGTACGATCACTTTGGGATATGCCCAGAATATCCCCTAAAATTTTCAGACAAATCGTACGAGTGGTTTGGGAAAAAACGGGAAAAGTGTATTTCCCGGACCTCTGCCTTGGCAACTTTGGGAGGCCATAGCTCCCGAACTAATGAACCGATTTTAAAATGGAATGGCTCATCTTGTTGCTGGTCTCAAAAATATACGGGACAAAAATTGGCAGACCAATCGGATAATAAGTTCTCGAATGGTCCGCAAAAGAGTGCCGAAGTTTCGCTTTTTTCGCCGTTTAACATGGGAAATCACTCCCCTCCGGCAGGAAAAAAATTCCCATTTAAAAACTTATCGTCCGATTTTAAAATCGCTTTGTGGATCTCTTAAGGACAATATTTATCATCTATCCTGCAAGTTAGAACGTGTTGCTAGCATTATTAGAGCCGGAATTACATCTCTTTTAGCAAAGAGGTCGTTTCACAAGGAATGCAGACTGCACACTTCACAAAATTTTCATAGGCTGTAACGCCCAAACCCCTCGATAGATTTTTAAATAACTCGGTACGATTACTTTGGGATATGCCCAGAATATCCCCTAAAATTTTCAGACAAATCGTAGGAGTGGTTTGGGAGAAAATGGGAATCAACCAAATTTCAGTGCAGTCCGGGGGGAAAAAAGTGATATGCTCTAAATCAAAAACCCCTCGATGGATTTTAAAATCGCTTTGTACGATTAATCTTGGACATACAGAGAATATGCACAGCAATTTTCAGACAAATCGTAGGAGTGGTTTGGGAGAAAATGGGAATCAACCAAATTTTGGTTGATTTGCTCTAACTCAAAAACCACTCGATGGATTTTAAAATCCCTTTGTGGATCTCTTTAGAACGAGACAAAACATCTATCCTGCAAGTTAGAACGTGTTGCTAGCATTATTAGAGCCGGAATTACGTCTCTTTTAGGAAAAATGCGAAAAACGTGCGTTTCACGACGAATGGAGACGATTTGCACACTTTCCAACTTTCGTAGGCTGTAACTCCCAAACCCCTCGATGGATTTTAAAATCGCTTGGTACGATTAATGATTGATATACAGAGAATATGCACAGCAATTTTCAGACAAATCGTAGGAGTGGTTTGGGAGAAAATGGGAATCAACCAAATTTTGGTTGATTTGCTCTAACTCAAAAACCACTCGATGGATTTTAAAATCCCTTTGTGGATCTCTTTAGAACGAGACAAAACATCTATCCTGCAAGTTAGAACGTGTTGCTAGCATTATTAGAGCCGGAATTACGTCTCTTTTAGGAAAAATGCGAAAAACGTGCGTTTCACGAGGAATGGAGACGATTTGCACATTTTCGTAACTTTCGTAGGCTGTAACTCCCAAACCCCTCGATGGATTTTAAAATCGCTTGGTACGATTAATCTTGGATATGCAGAGAATATGCACAGCAATTTTCAGACAAATCGTAGGAGTGGTTTGGGAGAAACGGGAATCAACCAAATTTCAGTGCATTCACGGGTCCCAATTTTAACATGGGCCCAAATGGGAAAATCCAAACCCCTCGATAGATTTTTAAATAACTCGGTACGATTACTTTGAGATATGCCCAGAATATCCCCTAAAATTTTCAGACAAATCGTACGAGCGGTTTGGGAAAAAACGGGAAAAGTTGATTTCCCGGACCTCTGCCTTGGCAACTTTGGGAGGCCATAGCTCCCGAACTAATGAACCGATTTTAAAATGGAATGGCTCAACTTGTTCCTGGTCTCAAAAATATACGGGTCAAAAATTGGCAGACCAATCGGATAGTAAGTTCTCGAATGGTCCGCAAAAGAGTGCCGAAGTTTCGCTTTTTTCGCCGTTTAACATGGGAAATCACTCCCCTCCGGCAGGAAAAAAATTCCCATTTAAAAACTTATCGTCCGATTTTAAAATCGCTTTGTGGATCTCTTAAGGACAATATTTATCATCTATCCTGCAAGTTAGAACGTGTTGCTAGCATTATTAGAGCCGGAATTACGTCTCTTTTAGCAAAGAGGTCGTTTCACAAGGAATGCAGACTGCACACTTCACAAAATTTTCATAGGCTGTAACGCCCAAACCCCTCGATAGATTTTTAAATAACTCGGTACGATTACTTTGGGATATGCCCAGAATATCACCTAAAATTTTCAGACAAATCGCACGAGTGGTTTGGGAAAAAACGGGAAAAGTGTATTTCCCGGACCTCTGCCTTGGCAACTTTGGGAGGCCATAGCTCCCGAACTAATGAACCGATTTTAAAATGGAATGGCTCATCTTGTTGCTGGTCTCAAAAATATACGGGACAAAAATTGGCAGACCAATCGGATAATAAGTTCTCGAATGGTCCGCAAAAGAAAGCCAAAGTTTGACTTTTTTCGCCGTTTAACATGGGAAATCACTCCCCTCCGGCGGGAAAAAAATTCCCATTTAAAAACTTATCGTCCGATTTTAAAATCGCTTTGTGGATCTCTAAAGGACAATATTTATCATCTATCCTGCAAGTTAGAACGTGTTGCTAGCATTATTAGAGCCGGAATTACGTCTCTTTTAGCAAGAAGGTCGTTTCACAAGGAATGCAGACTGCACACTTCACAAAATTTTCATAGGCTGTAACGCCCAAACCCCTCGATAGATTTTTAAATAACTCGGTACGATCACTTTGGGATATGCCCAGAATATCCCCTAAAATTTTCAGACAAATCGTACGAGTGGTTTGGGAAAAAACGGGAAAAGTGTATTTCCCGGACCTCTGCCTTGGCAACTTTGGGAGGCCATAGCTCCCGAACTAATGAACCGATTTTAAAATGGAATGGCTCATCTTGTTGCTGGTCTCAAAAATATACGGGACAAAAATTGGCAGACCAATCGGATAATAAGTTCTCGAATGGTCCGCAAAAGAGTGCCGAAGTTTCGCTTTTTTCGCCGTTTAACATGGGAAATCACTCCCCTCCGGCAGGAAAAAAATTCCCATTTAAAAACTTATCGTCCGATTTTAAAATCGCTTTGTGGATCTCTTAAGGACAATATTTATCATCTATCCTGCAAGTTAGAACGTGTTGCTAGCATTATTAGAGCCGGAATTACATCTCTTTTAGCAAAGAGGTCGTTTCACAAGGAATGCAGACTGCACACTTCACAAAATTTTCATAGGCTGTAACGCCCAAACCCCTCGATAGATTTTTAAATAACTCGGTACGATTACTTTGGGATATGCCCAGAATATCCCCTAAAATTTTCAGACAAATCGTAGGAGTGGTTTGGGAGAAAATGGGAATCAACCAAATTTCAGTGCAGTCCGGGGGGAAAAAAGTGATATGCTCTAAATCAAAAACCCCTCGATGGATTTTAAAATCGCTTTGTACGATTAATCTTGGACATACAGAGAATATGCACAGCAATTTTCAGACAAATCGTAGGAGTGGTTTGGGAGAAAATGGGAATCAACCAAATTTTGGTTGATTTGCTCTAACTCAAAAACCACTCGATGGATTTTAAAATCCCTTTGTGGATCTCTTTAGAACGAGACAAAACATCTATCCTGCAAGTTAGAACGTGTTGCTAGCATTATTAGAGCCGGAATTACGTCTCTTTTAGGAAAAATGCGAAAAACGTGCGTTTCACGACGAATGGAGACGATTTGCACACTTTCCAACTTTCGTAGGCTGTAACTCCCAAACCCCTCGATGGATTTTAAAATCGCTTGGTACGATTAATGATTGATATACAGAGAATATGCACAGCAATTTTCAGACAAATCGTAGGAGTGGTTTGGGAGAAAATGGGAATCAACCAAATTTTGGTTGATTTGCTCTAACTCAAAAACCACTCGATGGATTTTAAAATCCCTTTGTGGATCTCTTTAGAACGAGACAAAACATCTATCCTGCAAGTTAGAACGTGTTGCTAGCATTATTAGAGCCGGAATTACGTCTCTTTTAGGAAAAATGCGAAAAACGTGCGTTTCACGAGGAATGGAGACGATTTGCACATTTTCGTAACTTTCGTAGGCTGTAACTCCCAAACCCCTCGATGGATTTTAAAATCGCTTGGTACGATTAATCTTGGATATGCAGAGAATATGCACAGCAATTTTCAGACAAATCGTAGGAGTGGTTTGGGAGAAACGGGAATCAACCAAATTTCAGTGCATTCACGGGTCCCAATTTTAACATGGGCCCAAATGGGAAAATCCAAACCCCTCGATAGATTTTTAAATAACTCGGTACGATTACTTTGAGATATGCCCAGAATATCCCCTAAAATTTTCAGACAAATCGTACGAGCGGTTTGGGAAAAAACGGGAAAAGTTGATTTCCCGGACCTCTGCCTTGGCAACTTTGGGAGGCCATAGCTCCCGAACTAATGAACCGATTTTAAAATGGAATGGCTCAACTTGTTCCTGGTCTCAAAAATATACGGGTCAAAAATTGGCAGACCAATCGGATAGTAAGTTCTCGAATGGTCCGCAAAAGAGTGCCGAAGTTTCGCTTTTTTCGCCGTTTAACATGGGAAATCACTCCCCTCCGGCAGGAAAAAAATTCCCATTTAAAAACTTATCGTCCGATTTTAAAATCGCTTTGTGGATCTCTTAAGGACAATATTTATCATCTATCCTGCAAGTTAGAACGTGTTGCTAGCATTATTAGAGCCGGAATTACGTCTCTTTTAGCAAAGAGGTCGTTTCACAAGGAATGCAGACTGCACACTTCACAAAATTTTCATAGGCTGTAACGCCCAAACCCCTCGATAGATTTTTAAATAACTCGGTACGATTACTTTGGGATATGCCCAGAATATCACCTAAAATTTTCAGACAAATCGCACGAGTGGTTTGGGAAAAAACGGGAAAAGTGTATTTCCCGGACCTCTGCCTTGGCAACTTTGGGAGGCCATAGCTCCCGAACTAATGAACCGATTTTAAAATGGAATGGCTCATCTTGTTGCTGGTCTCAAAAATATACGGGACAAAAATTGGCAGACCAATCGGATAATAAGTTCTCGAATGGTCCGCAAAAGAAAGCCAAAGTTTGACTTTTTTCGCCGTTTAACATGGGAAATCACTCCCCTCCGGCGGGAAAAAAATTCCCATTTAAAAACTTATCGTCCGATTTTAAAATCGCTTTGTGGATCTCTAAAGGACAATATTTATCATCTATCCTGCAAGTTAGAACGTGTTGCTAGCATTATTAGAGCCGGAATTACGTCTCTTTTAGCAAGAAGGTCGTTTCACAAGGAATGCAGACTGCACACTTCACAAAATTTTCATAGGCTGTAACGCCCAAACCCCTCGATAGATTTTTAAATAACTCGGTACGATCACTTTGGGATATGCCCAGAATATCCCCTAAAATTTTCAGACAAATCGTACGAGTGGTTTGGGAAAAAACGGGAAAAGTGTATTTCCCGGACCTCTGCCTTGGCAACTTTGGGAGGCCATAGCTCCCGAACTAATGAACCGATTTTAAAATGGAATGGCTCATCTTGTTGCTGGTCTCAAAAATATACGGGACAAAAATTGGCAGACCAATCGGATAATAAGTTCTCGAATGGTCCGCAAAAGAGTGCCGAAGTTTCGCTTTTTTCGCCGTTTAACATGGGAAATCACTCCCCTCCGGCAGGAAAAAAATTCCCATTTAAAAACTTATCGTCCGATTTTAAAATCGCTTTGTGGATCTCTTAAGGACAATATTTATCATCTATCCTGCAAGTTAGAACGTGTTGCTAGCATTATTAGAGCCGGAATTACATCTCTTTTAGCAAAGAGGTCGTTTCACAAGGAATGCAGACTGCACACTTCACAAAATTTTCATAGGCTGTAACGCCCAAACCCCTCGATAGATTTTTAAATAACTCGGTACGATTACTTTGGGATATGCCCAGAATATCCCCTAAAATTTTCAGACAAATCGTAGGAGTGGTTTGGGAGAAAATGGGAATCAACCAAATTTCAGTGCAGTCCGGGGGGAAAAAAGTGATATGCTCTAAATCAAAAACCCCTCGATGGATTTTAAAATCGCTTTGTACGATTAATCTTGGACATACAGAGAATATGCACAGCAATTTTCAGACAAATCGTAGGAGTGGTTTGGGAGAAAATGGGAATCAACCAAATTTTGGTTGATTTGCTCTAACTCAAAAACCACTCGATGGATTTTAAAATCCCTTTGTGGATCTCTTTAGAACGAGACAAAACATCTATCCTGCAAGTTAGAACGTGTTGCTAGCATTATTAGAGCCGGAATTACGTCTCTTTTAGGAAAAATGCGAAAAACGTGCGTTTCACGACGAATGGAGACGATTTGCACACTTTCCAACTTTCGTAGGCTGTAACTCCCAAACCCCTCGATGGATTTTAAAATCGCTTGGTACGATTAATGATTGATATACAGAGAATATGCACAGCAATTTTCAGACAAATCGTAGGAGTGGTTTGGGAGAAAATGGGAATCAACCAAATTTTGGTTGATTTGCTCTAACTCAAAAACCACTCGATGGATTTTAAAATCCCTTTGTGGATCTCTTTAGAACGAGACAAAACATCTATCCTGCAAGTTAGAACGTGTTGCTAGCATTATTAGAGCCGGAATTACGTCTCTTTTAGGAAAAATGCGAAAAACGTGCGTTTCACGAGGAATGGAGACGATTTGCACATTTTCGTAACTTTCGTAGGCTGTAACTCCCAAACCCCTCGATGGATTTTAAAATCGCTTGGTACGATTAATGATTGATATGCAGAGAATATGCACAGCAATTTTCAGACAAATCGTAGGAGTGGTTTGGGAGAAACGGGAATCAACCAAATTTCAGTGCATTCACGGGTCCCAATTTTAACATGGGCCCAAATGGGAAAATCCAAACCCCTCGATAGATTTTTAAATAACTCGGTACGATTACTTTGAGATATGCCCAGAATATCCCCTAAAATTTTCAGACAAATCGTACGAGCGGTTTGGGAAAAAACGGGAAAAGTTGATTTCCCGGACCTCTGCCTTGGCAACTTTGGGAGGCCATAGCTCCCGAACTAATGAACCGATTTTAAAATGGAATGGCTCAACTTGTTCCTGGTCTCAAAAATATACGGGTCAAAAATTGGCAGACCAATCGGATAGTAAGTTCTCGAATGGTCCGCAAAAGAGTGCCGAAGTTTCGCTTTTTTCGCCGTTTAACATGGGAAATCACTCCCCTCCGGCAGGAAAAAAATTCCCATTTAAAAACTTATCGTCCGATTTTAAAATCGCTTTGTGGATCTCTTAAGGACAATATTTATCATCTATCCTGCAAGTTAGAACGTGTTGCTAGCATTATTAGAGCCGGAATTACGTCTCTTTTAGCAAAGAGGTCGTTTCACAAGGAATGCAGACTGCACACTTCACAAAATTTTCATAGGCTGTAACGCCCAAACCCCTCGATAGATTTTTAAATAACTCGGTACGATTACTTTGGGATATGCCCAGAATATCACCTAAAATTTTCAGACAAATCGCACGAGTGGTTTGGGAAAAAACGGGAAAAGTGTATTTCCCGGACCTCTGCCTTGGCAACTTTGGGAGGCCATAGCTCCCGAACTAATGAACCGATTTTAAAATGGAATGGCTCATCTTGTTGCTGGTCTCAAAAATATACGGGACAAAAATTGGCAGACCAATCGGATAATAAGTTCTCGAATGGTCCGCAAAAGAAAGCCAAAGTTTGACTTTTTTCGCCGTTTAACATGGGAAATCACTCCCCTCCGGCGGGAAAAAAATTCCCATTTAAAAACTTATCGTCCGATTTTAAAATCGCTTTGTGGATCTCTAAAGGACAATATTTATCATCTATCCTGCAAGTTAGAACGTGTTGCTAGCATTATTAGAGCCGGAATTACGTCTCTTTTAGCAAGAAGGTCGTTTCACAAGGAATGCAGACTGCACACTTCACAAAATTTTCATAGGCTGTAACGCCCAAACCCCTCGATAGATTTTTAAATAACTCGGTACGATCACTTTGGGATATGCCCAGAATATCCCCTAAAATTTTCAGACAAATCGTACGAGTGGTTTGGGAAAAAACGGGAAAAGTGTATTTCCCGGACCTCTGCCTTGGCAACTTTGGGAGGCCATAGCTCCCGAACTAATGAACCGATTTTAAAATGGAATGGCTCATCTTGTTGCTGGTCTCAAAAATATACGGGACAAAAATTGGCAGACCAATCGGATAATAAGTTCTCGAATGGTCCGCAAAAGAGTGCCGAAGTTTCGCTTTTTTCGCCGTTTAACATGGGAAATCACTCCCCTCCGGCAGGAAAAAAATTCCCATTTAAAAACTTATCGTCCGATTTTAAAATCGCTTTGTGGATCTCTTAAGGACAATATTTATCATCTATCCTGCAAGTTAGAACGTGTTGCTAGCATTATTAGAGCCGGAATTACATCTCTTTTAGCAAAGAGGTCGTTTCACAAGGAATGCAGACTGCACACTTCACAAAATTTTCATAGGCTGTAACGCCCAAACCCCTCGATAGATTTTTAAATAACTCGGTACGATTACTTTGGGATATGCCCAGAATATCCCCTAAAATTTTCAGACAAATCGTAGGAGTGGTTTGGGAGAAAATGGGAATCAACCAAATTTCAGTGCAGTCCGGGGGGAAAAAAGTGATATGCTCTAAATCAAAAACCCCTCGATGGATTTTAAAATCGCTTTGTACGATTAATCTTGGACATACAGAGAATATGCACAGCAATTTTCAGACAAATCGTAGGAGTGGTTTGGGAGAAAATGGGAATCAACCAAATTTTGGTTGATTTGCTCTAACTCAAAAACCACTCGATGGATTTTAAAATCCCTTTGTGGATCTCTTTAGAACGAGACAAAACATCTATCCTGCAAGTTAGAACGTGTTGCTAGCATTATTAGAGCCGGAATTACGTCTCTTTTAGGAAAAATGCGAAAAACGTGCGTTTCACGACGAATGGAGACGATTTGCACACTTTCCAACTTTCGTAGGCTGTAACTCCCAAACCCCTCGATGGATTTTAAAATCGCTTGGTACGATTAATGATTGATATACAGAGAATATGCACAGCAATTTTCAGACAAATCGTAGGAGTGGTTTGGGAGAAAATGGGAATCAACCAAATTTTGGTTGATTTGCTCTAACTCAAAAACCACTCGATGGATTTTAAAATCCCTTTGTGGATCTCTTTAGAACGAGACAAAACATCTATCCTGCAAGTTAGAACGTGTTGCTAGCATTATTAGAGCCGGAATTACGTCTCTTTTAGGAAAAATGCGAAAAACGTGCGTTTCACGAGGAATGGAGACGATTTGCACATTTTCGTAACTTTCGTAGGCTGTAACTCCCAAACCCCTCGATGGATTTTAAAATCGCTTGGTACGATTAATCTTGGATATGCAGAGAATATGCACAGCAATTTTCAGACAAATCGTAGGAGTGGTTTGGGAGAAACGGGAATCAACCAAATTTCAGTGCATTCACGGGTCCCAATTTTAACATGGGCCCAAATGGGAAAATCCAAACCCCTCGATAGATTTTTAAATAACTCGGTACGATTACTTTGAGATATGCCCAGAATATCCCCTAAAATTTTCAGACAAATCGTACGAGCGGTTTGGGAAAAAACGGGAAAAGTTGATTTCCCGGACCTCTGCCTTGGCAACTTTGGGAGGCCATAGCTCCCGAACTAATGAACCGATTTTAAAATGGAATGGCTCAACTTGTTCCTGGTCTCAAAAATATACGGGTCAAAAATTGGCAGACCAATCGGATAGTAAGTTCTCGAATGGTCCGCAAAAGAGTGCCGAAGTTTCGCTTTTTTCGCCGTTTAACATGGGAAATCACTCCCCTCCGGCAGGAAAAAAATTCCCATTTAAAAACTTATCGTCCGATTTTAAAATCGCTTTGTGGATCTCTTAAGGACAATATTTATCATCTATCCTGCAAGTTAGAACGTGTTGCTAGCATTATTAGAGCCGGAATTACGTCTCTTTTAGCAAAGAGGTCGTTTCACAAGGAATGCAGACTGCACACTTCACAAAATTTTCATAGGCTGTAACGCCCAAACCCCTCGATAGATTTTTAAATAACTCGGTACGATTACTTTGGGATATGCCCAGAATATCACCTAAAATTTTCAGACAAATCGCACGAGTGGTTTGGGAAAAAACGGGAAAAGTGTATTTCCCGGACCTCTGCCTTGGCAACTTTGGGAGGCCATAGCTCCCGAACTAATGAACCGATTTTAAAATGGAATGGCTCATCTTGTTGCTGGTCTCAAAAATATACGGGACAAAAATTGGCAGACCAATCGGATAATAAGTTCTCGAATGGTCCGCAAAAGAAAGCCAAAGTTTGACTTTTTTCGCCGTTTAACATGGGAAATCACTCCCCTCCGGCGGGAAAAAAATTCCCATTTAAAAACTTATCGTCCGATTTTAAAATCGCTTTGTGGATCTCTAAAGGACAATATTTATCATCTATCCTGCAAGTTAGAACGTGTTGCTAGCATTATTAGAGCCGGAATTACGTCTCTTTTAGCAAGAAGGTCGTTTCACAAGGAATGCAGACTGCACACTTCACAAAATTTTCATAGGCTGTAACGCCCAAACCCCTCGATAGATTTTTAAATAACTCGGTACGATCACTTTGGGATATGCCCAGAATATCCCCTAAAATTTTCAGACAAATCGTACGAGTGGTTTGGGAAAAAACGGGAAAAGTGTATTTCCCGGACCTCTGCCTTGGCAACTTTGGGAGGCCATAGCTCCCGAACTAATGAACCGATTTTAAAATGGAATGGCTCATCTTGTTGCTGGTCTCAAAAATATACGGGACAAAAATTGGCAGACCAATCGGATAATAAGTTCTCGAATGGTCCGCAAAAGAGTGCCGAAGTTTCGCTTTTTTCGCCGTTTAACATGGGAAATCACTCCCCTCCGGCAGGAAAAAAATTCCCATTTAAAAACTTATCGTCCGATTTTAAAATCGCTTTGTGGATCTCTTAAGGACAATATTTATCATCTATCCTGCAAGTTAGAACGTGTTGCTAGCATTATTAGAGCCGGAATTACATCTCTTTTAGCAAAGAGGTCGTTTCACAAGGAATGCAGACTGCACACTTCACAAAATTTTCATAGGCTGTAACGCCCAAACCCCTCGATAGATTTTTAAATAACTCGGTACGATTACTTTGGGATATGCCCAGAATATCCCCTAAAATTTTCAGACAAATCGTAGGAGTGGTTTGGGAGAAAATGGGAATCAACCAAATTTCAGTGCAGTCCGGGGGGAAAAAAGTGATATGCTCTAAATCAAAAACCCCTCGATGGATTTTAAAATCGCTTTGTACGATTAATCTTGGACATACAGAGAATATGCACAGCAATTTTCAGACAAATCGTAGGAGTGGTTTGGGAGAAAATGGGAATCAACCAAATTTTGGTTGATTTGCTCTAACTCAAAAACCACTCGATGGATTTTAAAATCCCTTTGTGGATCTCTTTAGAACGAGACAAAACATCTATCCTGCAAGTTAGAACGTGTTGCTAGCATTATTAGAGCCGGAATTACGTCTCTTTTAGGAAAAATGCGAAAAACGTGCGTTTCACGACGAATGGAGACGATTTGCACACTTTCCAACTTTCGTAGGCTGTAACTCCCAAACCCCTCGATGGATTTTAAAATCGCTTGGTACGATTAATGATTGATATACAGAGAATATGCACAGCAATTTTCAGACAAATCGTAGGAGTGGTTTGGGAGAAAATGGGAATCAACCAAATTTTGGTTGATTTGCTCTAACTCAAAAACCACTCGATGGATTTTAAAATCCCTTTGTGGATCTCTTTAGAACGAGACAAAACATCTATCCTGCAAGTTAGAACGTGTTGCTAGCATTATTAGAGCCGGAATTACGTCTCTTTTAGGAAAAATGCGAAAAACGTGCGTTTCACGAGGAATGGAGACGATTTGCACATTTTCGTAACTTTCGTAGGCTGTAACTCCCAAACCCCTCGATGGATTTTAAAATCGCTTGGTACGATTAATCTTGGATATGCAGAGAATATGCACAGCAATTTTCAGACAAATCGTAGGAGTGGTTTGGGAGAAACGGGAATCAACCAAATTTCAGTGCATTCACGGGTCCCAATTTTAACATGGGCCCAAATGGGAAAATCCAAACCCCTCGATAGATTTTTAAATAACTCGGTACGATTACTTTGAGATATGCCCAGAATATCCCCTAAAATTTTCAGACAAATCGTACGAGCGGTTTGGGAAAAAACGGGAAAAGTTGATTTCCCGGACCTCTGCCTTGGCAACTTTGGGAGGCCATAGCTCCCGAACTAATGAACCGATTTTAAAATGGAATGGCTCAACTTGTTCCTGGTCTCAAAAATATACGGGTCAAAAATTGGCAGACCAATCGGATAGTAAGTTCTCGAATGGTCCGCAAAAGAGTGCCGAAGTTTCGCTTTTTTCGCCGTTTAACATGGGAAATCACTCCCCTCCGGCAGGAAAAAAATTCCCATTTAAAAACTTATCGTCCGATTTTAAAATCGCTTTGTGGATCTCTTAAGGACAATATTTATCATCTATCCTGCAAGTTAGAACGTGTTGCTAGCATTATTAGAGCCGGAATTACGTCTCTTTTAGCAAAGAGGTCGTTTCACAAGGAATGCAGACTGCACACTTCACAAAATTTTCATAGGCTGTAACGCCCAAACCCCTCGATAGATTTTTAAATAACTCGGTACGATTACTTTGGGATATGCCCAGAATATCACCTAAAATTTTCAGACAAATCGCACGAGTGGTTTGGGAAAAAACGGGAAAAGTGTATTTCCCGGACCTCTGCCTTGGCAACTTTGGGAGGCCATAGCTCCCGAACTAATGAACCGATTTTAAAATGGAATGGCTCATCTTGTTGCTGGTCTCAAAAATATACGGGACAAAAATTGGCAGACCAATCGGATAATAAGTTCTCGAATGGTCCGCAAAAGAAAGCCAAAGTTTGACTTTTTTCGCCGTTTAACATGGGAAATCACTCCCCTCCGGCGGGAAAAAAATTCCCATTTAAAAACTTATCGTCCGATTTTAAAATCGCTTTGTGGATCTCTAAAGGACAATATTTATCATCTATCCTGCAAGTTAGAACGTGTTGCTAGCATTATTAGAGCCGGAATTACGTCTCTTTTAGCAAGAAGGTCGTTTCACAAGGAATGCAGACTGCACACTTCACAAAATTTTCATAGGCTGTAACGCCCAAACCCCTCGATAGATTTTTAAATAACTCGGTACGATCACTTTGGGATATGCCCAGAATATCCCCTAAAATTTTCAGACAAATCGTACGAGTGGTTTGGGAAAAAACGGGAAAAGTGTATTTCCCGGACCTCTGCCTTGGCAACTTTGGGAGGCCATAGCTCCCGAACTAATGAACCGATTTTAAAATGGAATGGCTCATCTTGTTGCTGGTCTCAAAAATATACGGGACAAAAATTGGCAGACCAATCGGATAATAAGTTCTCGAATGGTCCGCAAAAGAGTGCCGAAGTTTCGCTTTTTTCGCCGTTTAACATGGGAAATCACTCCCCTCCGGCAGGAAAAAAATTCCCATTTAAAAACTTATCGTCCGATTTTAAAATCGCTTTGTGGATCTCTTAAGGACAATATTTATCATCTATCCTGCAAGTTAGAACGTGTTGCTAGCATTATTAGAGCCGGAATTACATCTCTTTTAGCAAAGAGGTCGTTTCACAAGGAATGCAGACTGCACACTTCACAAAATTTTCATAGGCTGTAACGCCCAAACCCCTCGATAGATTTTTAAATAACTCGGTACGATTACTTTGGGATATGCCCAGAATATCCCCTAAAATTTTCAGACAAATCGTAGGAGTGGTTTGGGAGAAAATGGGAATCAACCAAATTTCAGTGCAGTCCGGGGGGAAAAAAGTGATATGCTCTAAATCAAAAACCCCTCGATGGATTTTAAAATCGCTTTGTACGATTAATCTTGGACATACAGAGAATATGCACAGCAATTTTCAGACAAATCGTAGGAGTGGTTTGGGAGAAAATGGGAATCAACCAAATTTTGGTTGATTTGCTCTAACTCAAAAACCACTCGATGGATTTTAAAATCCCTTTGTGGATCTCTTTAGAACGAGACAAAACATCTATCCTGCAAGTTAGAACGTGTTGCTAGCATTATTAGAGCCGGAATTACGTCTCTTTTAGGAAAAATGCGAAAAACGTGCGTTTCACGACGAATGGAGACGATTTGCACACTTTCCAACTTTCGTAGGCTGTAACTCCCAAACCCCTCGATGGATTTTAAAATCGCTTGGTACGATTAATGATTGATATACAGAGAATATGCACAGCAATTTTCAGACAAATCGTAGGAGTGGTTTGGGAGAAAATGGGAATCAACCAAATTTTGGTTGATTTGCTCTAACTCAAAAACCACTCGATGGATTTTAAAATCCCTTTGTGGATCTCTTTAGAACGAGACAAAACATCTATCCTGCAAGTTAGAACGTGTTGCTAGCATTATTAGAGCCGGAATTACGTCTCTTTTAGGAAAAATGCGAAAAACGTGCGTTTCACGAGGAATGGAGACGATTTGCACATTTTCGTAACTTTCGTAGGCTGTAACTCCCAAACCCCTCGATGGATTTTAAAATCGCTTGGTACGATTAATCTTGGATATGCAGAGAATATGCACAGCAATTTTCAGACAAATCGTAGGAGTGGTTTGGGAGAAACGGGAATCAACCAAATTTCAGTGCATTCACGGGTCCCAATTTTAACATGGGCCCAAATGGGAAAATCCAAACCCCTCGATAGATTTTTAAATAACTCGGTACGATTACTTTGAGATATGCCCAGAATATCCCCTAAAATTTTCAGACAAATCGTACGAGCGGTTTGGGAAAAAACGGGAAAAGTTGATTTCCCGGACCTCTGCCTTGGCAACTTTGGGAGGCCATAGCTCCCGAACTAATGAACCGATTTTAAAATGGAATGGCTCAACTTGTTCCTGGTCTCAAAAATATACGGGTCAAAAATTGGCAGACCAATCGGATAGTAAGTTCTCGAATGGTCCGCAAAAGAGTGCCGAAGTTTCGCTTTTTTCGCCGTTTAACATGGGAAATCACTCCCCTCCGGCAGGAAAAAAATTCCCATTTAAAAACTTATCGTCCGATTTTAAAATCGCTTTGTGGATCTCTTAAGGACAATATTTATCATCTATCCTGCAAGTTAGAACGTGTTGCTAGCATTATTAGAGCCGGAATTACGTCTCTTTTAGCAAAGAGGTCGTTTCACAAGGAATGCAGACTGCACACTTCACAAAATTTTCATAGGCTGTAACGCCCAAACCCCTCGATAGATTTTTAAATAACTCGGTACGATTACTTTGGGATATGCCCAGAATATCACCTAAAATTTTCAGACAAATCGCACGAGTGGTTTGGGAAAAAACGGGAAAAGTGTATTTCCCGGACCTCTGCCTTGGCAACTTTGGGAGGCCATAGCTCCCGAACTAATGAACCGATTTTAAAATGGAATGGCTCATCTTGTTGCTGGTCTCAAAAATATACGGGACAAAAATTGGCAGACCAATCGGATAATAAGTTCTCGAATGGTCCGCAAAAGAAAGCCAAAGTTTGACTTTTTTCGCCGTTTAACATGGGAAATCACTCCCCTCCGGCGGGAAAAAAATTCCCATTTAAAAACTTATCGTCCGATTTTAAAATCGCTTTGTGGATCTCTAAAGGACAATATTTATCATCTATCCTGCAAGTTAGAACGTGTTGCTAGCATTATTAGAGCCGGAATTACGTCTCTTTTAGCAAGAAGGTCGTTTCACAAGGAATGCAGACTGCACACTTCACAAAATTTTCATAGGCTGTAACGCCCAAACCCCTCGATAGATTTTTAAATAACTCGGTACGATCACTTTGGGATATGCCCAGAATATCCCCTAAAATTTTCAGACAAATCGTACGAGTGGTTTGGGAAAAAACGGGAAAAGTGTATTTCCCGGACCTCTGCCTTGGCAACTTTGGGAGGCCATAGCTCCCGAACTAATGAACCGATTTTAAAATGGAATGGCTCATCTTGTTGCTGGTCTCAAAAATATACGGGACAAAAATTGGCAGACCAATCGGATAATAAGTTCTCGAATGGTCCGCAAAAGAGTGCCGAAGTTTCGCTTTTTTCGCCGTTTAACATGGGAAATCACTCCCCTCCGGCAGGAAAAAAATTCCCATTTAAAAACTTATCGTCCGATTTTAAAATCGCTTTGTGGATCTCTTAAGGACAATATTTATCATCTATCCTGCAAGTTAGAACGTGTTGCTAGCATTATTAGAGCCGGAATTACATCTCTTTTAGCAAAGAGGTCGTTTCACAAGGAATGCAGACTGCACACTTCACAAAATTTTCATAGGCTGTAACGCCCAAACCCCTCGATAGATTTTTAAATAACTCGGTACGATTACTTTGGGATATGCCCAGAATATCCCCTAAAATTTTCAGACAAATCGTAGGAGTGGTTTGGGAGAAAATGGGAATCAACCAAATTTCAGTGCAGTCCGGGGGGAAAAAAGTGATATGCTCTAAATCAAAAACCCCTCGATGGATTTTAAAATCGCTTTGTACGATTAATCTTGGACATACAGAGAATATGCACAGCAATTTTCAGACAAATCGTAGGAGTGGTTTGGGAGAAAATGGGAATCAACCAAATTTTGGTTGATTTGCTCTAACTCAAAAACCACTCGATGGATTTTAAAATCCCTTTGTGGATCTCTTTAGAACGAGACAAAACATCTATCCTGCAAGTTAGAACGTGTTGCTAGCATTATTAGAGCCGGAATTACGTCTCTTTTAGGAAAAATGCGAAAAACGTGCGTTTCACGACGAATGGAGACGATTTGCACACTTTCCAACTTTCGTAGGCTGTAACTCCCAAACCCCTCGATGGATTTTAAAATCGCTTGGTACGATTAATGATTGATATACAGAGAATATGCACAGCAATTTTCAGACAAATCGTAGGAGTGGTTTGGGAGAAAATGGGAATCAACCAAATTTTGGTTGATTTGCTCTAACTCAAAAACCACTCGATGGATTTTAAAATCCCTTTGTGGATCTCTTTAGAACGAGACAAAACATCTATCCTGCAAGTTAGAACGTGTTGCTAGCATTATTAGAGCCGGAATTACGTCTCTTTTAGGAAAAATGCGAAAAACGTGCGTTTCACGAGGAATGGAGACGATTTGCACATTTTCGTAACTTTCGTAGGCTGTAACTCCCAAACCCCTCGATGGATTTTAAAATCGCTTGGTACGATTAATCTTGGATATGCAGAGAATATGCACAGCAATTTTCAGACAAATCGTAGGAGTGGTTTGGGAGAAACGGGAATCAACCAAATTTCAGTGCATTCACGGGTCCCAATTTTAACATGGGCCCAAATGGGAAAATCCAAACCCCTCGATAGATTTTTAAATAACTCGGTACGATTACTTTGAGATATGCCCAGAATATCCCCTAAAATTTTCAGACAAATCGTACGAGCGGTTTGGGAAAAAACGGGAAAAGTTGATTTCCCGGACCTCTGCCTTGGCAACTTTGGGAGGCCATAGCTCCCGAACTAATGAACCGATTTTAAAATGGAATGGCTCAACTTGTTCCTGGTCTCAAAAATATACGGGTCAAAAATTGGCAGACCAATCGGATAGTAAGTTCTCGAATGGTCCGCAAAAGAGTGCCGAAGTTTCGCTTTTTTCGCCGTTTAACATGGGAAATCACTCCCCTCCGGCAGGAAAAAAATTCCCATTTAAAAACTTATCGTCCGATTTTAAAATCGCTTTGTGGATCTCTTAAGGACAATATTTATCATCTATCCTGCAAGTTAGAACGTGTTGCTAGCATTATTAGAGCCGGAATTACGTCTCTTTTAGCAAAGAGGTCGTTTCACAAGGAATGCAGACTGCACACTTCACAAAATTTTCATAGGCTGTAACGCCCAAACCCCTCGATAGATTTTTAAATAACTCGGTACGATTACTTTGGGATATGCCCAGAATATCACCTAAAATTTTCAGACAAATCGCACGAGTGGTTTGGGAAAAAACGGGAAAAGTGTATTTCCCGGACCTCTGCCTTGGCAACTTTGGGAGGCCATAGCTCCCGAACTAATGAACCGATTTTAAAATGGAATGGCTCATCTTGTTGCTGGTCTCAAAAATATACGGGACAAAAATTGGCAGACCAATCGGATAATAAGTTCTCGAATGGTCCGCAAAAGAAAGCCAAAGTTTGACTTTTTTCGCCGTTTAACATGGGAAATCACTCCCCTCCGGCGGGAAAAAAATTCCCATTTAAAAACTTATCGTCCGATTTTAAAATCGCTTTGTGGATCTCTAAAGGACAATATTTATCATCTATCCTGCAAGTTAGAACGTGTTGCTAGCATTATTAGAGCCGGAATTACGTCTCTTTTAGCAAGTAGGTCGTTTCACAAGGAATGCAGACTGCACACTTCACAAAATTTTCATAGGCTGTAACGCCCAAACCCCTCGATAGATTTTTAAATAACTCGGTACGATCACTTTGGGATATGCCCAGAATATCCCCTAAAATTTTCAGACAAATCGTACGAGTGGTTTGGGAAAAAACGGGAAAAGTGTATTTCCCGGACCTCTGCCTTGGCAACTTTGGGAGGCCATAGCTCCCGAACTAATGAACCGATTTTAAAATGGAATGGCTCATCTTGTTGCTGGTCTCAAAAATATACGGGACAAAAATTGGCAGACCAATCGGATAATAAGTTCTCGAATGGTCCGCAAAAGAGTGCCGAAGTTTCGCTTTTTTCGCCGTTTAACATGGGAAATCACTCCCCTCCGGCAGGAAAAAAATTCCCATTTAAAAACTTATCGTCCGATTTTAAAATCGCTTTGTGGATCTCTTAAGGACAATATTTATCATCTATCCTGCAAGTTAGAACGTGTTGCTAGCATTATTAGAGCCGGAATTACATCTCTTTTAGCAAAGAGGTCGTTTCACAAGGAATGCAGACTGCACACTTCACAAAATTTTCATAGGCTGTAACGCCCAAACCCCTCGATAGATTTTTAAATAACTCGGTACGATTACTTTGGGATATGCCCAGAATATCCCCTAAAATTTTCAGACAAATCGTAGGAGTGGTTTGGGAGAAAATGGGAATCAACCAAATTTCAGTGCAGTCCGGGGGGAAAAAAGTGATATGCTCTAAATCAAAAACCCCTCGATGGATTTTAAAATCGCTTTGTACGATTAATCTTGGACATACAGAGAATATGCACAGCAATTTTCAGACAAATCGTAGGAGTGGTTTGGGAGAAAATGGGAATCAACCAAATTTTGGTTGATTTGCTCTAACTCAAAAACCACTCGATGGATTTTAAAATCCCTTTGTGGATCTCTTTAGAACGAGACAAAACATCTATCCTGCAAGTTAGAACGTGTTGCTAGCATTATTAGAGCCGGAATTACGTCTCTTTTAGGAAAAATGCGAAAAACGTGCGTTTCACGACGAATGGAGACGATTTGCACACTTTCCAACTTTCGTAGGCTGTAACTCCCAAACCCCTCGATGGATTTTAAAATCGCTTGGTACGATTAATGATTGATATACAGAGAATATGCACAGCAATTTTCAG